>CM021103.1:212209056-212288246 GCA_007115665.2 Sequoiadendron giganteum
GTGAGAGAGAGGGAGTGAGAGAGAGAGAGAGAGTGTGAGTGAGACCTAAGAGAGGGAGAGGGTGTGGGAGGGAGTGACCTGATAGAGGTAGAGAAAGAGGGGGTGGAGTGAGAGGGACTTATCCAGGTAGGGTGGAAGGGATAGATAGAGAGAGGGGAGAGAGATAGAGAGAGAGTTGCCTAGGTAGATTTCCAGAGGGAGAGACCTAAGAGAGAGGGGGGCTGGGAGGGAGAGACATGAGAGAGAGGGAGAGAGAGGGAGTGGGAGAGAGTGGGATAGAGTGGGAGGGACATAAAGAGAGATGGATAGACTGAGCGAGAGAGGGTGGTAGTGATTGATTGAATGAGAGGTACATAGAAAGAGGGAGATGGTAGAGAGACAATTAAAGAGGGTAGGATGGAGGGAGGGAGGGAGAGGTGATATGTATAGATAGAGAGAAATTGATAGGGGTTGAGGTTATAGGGTTGAGGGATTAGGGTGGAGAACCTATAGGGTTGATGGTTTCTAGGGTATTAATGTTTAAGGTTTGAGGGTTGAGGGAATAGGGTCGATGGTAGAGGGTATTTGGTTGAGGGTATAGGGTAGAAGGTTTAAGGGTTTAGGGTTGAAGGGTTTAGGGTTAAGGGTTTACTTGGTTTAGGGTAGAGGGTTTAGGGTATAGGTTGGAGGGTATATGGTTGAAAGATTAGGTCCAGGGTCCAATGTAAGGGGTAGAGGGTATATGGGTAGAGGGTTCAAGGTTTAAGGATTGAGGGTTGAGGGATTCAGGGTTGAGGGTTGAGAATTGAGGGTTGAGGGTTTAATGTATATGGTAGAGGGTAGAGGGTAGAGGGTTTAAGGATTTAGGGTTTAAGAGTTGAGGGTTGAAGATTGAGGGTTTAAGGTTGAGGGTTGAGGGTTGAGGGTATAAGGTATAGGGTCAAGGGATTAGGGTTGAGGGTCCAATATATAGGGTAGAGGTTATAGGGGTTGAGAGATTAAGGGTTGGGGGTTTAGGGATTAGGGTAGAGAGTTTTCTTGGATTTAACGGTGTAAGGGTTGAGGGATTAGGGTTGATGGATTAGGGTCTAGGGTAGAGAGTATTGGGTTGAGGGTAGAGGGTAGAGGGTAGAGGGTTTAAGAGTTTAGGGTTTAAGGGTTGAGGGTTTAGGGTCAAGGTTTTAGGGTTGAGTGTTTAAGGGTTTAAGGGTTGAGGGTTTAAGGGTCAAGAGGGTTGAGGTATTAGGTTAGAGATTTTATGAAGTGGGTTTAAGGGTTGGGGGATTAGGGTTGAGGGTAGAGGGTAGAGGGTTTATGGGTTAGGGTTTAATGGTTTAGGGTTGAGGGATTAAGAGGTTATAGAGTAGAGGGTATAGAGGTTGAGGGATTAGGGTTTAAAGGTTGAGAGTGGAGGGTATAGGAATTAAGGGATTAGGGTTTAAGGGTTGAGGGTTGAGGGTTGAGGGTTGAGGGTTGTGGGATTAAGAGGGTATAGGGGTTGAGGGATTAGGGTTTAAGGGTTAAGGGTTGAGGGTTGAGGGATTAAGAGGGTATAGGGGTTGAGGGGTTAGAGTTGAAGGGTTGAGGGTTGAGGGATAAGGGTTGATGGTTGAGGAATTAAGAGGGTATAGGGGTTGAGGGATTAGGGTTTAAAGGTTGAGGGTTGAGGGATTAGGGTTTAAGGGTTGAGAGTTGACGGTTGAGGGTTGAGGGATTAAGAGGATATAGGGGTTGAGGGATTAGGGTTTAAGGATTGAGGGTTGATGGTTGATGTATTAAGAGGGTATAGGGGTTGAGGGATTTAGGTTTAAGGGTTGAGGGTTGAGGGTTGAGGGATTAAGAGGGTATAGGGGTATCCATCTCTCCCACTATCTCCATCTAACCTCTATCTCTTAACCATTTAAACCCTTAACTCTTAACCTTGTACCCTCTATCTCTCTCTTATTTTGTCTCTCTCTCCCTCTATATCTCCATATCTCCCACTATATCTTTCTCCCCCTCTCCCTCTTCATCCCTCTCTCCCTCTCTCTCCCTCTTTCTCTCCCACTCTCTCTTTCTCCCACTCTCCCCCTCTCTCCCTACCACTCTATCTTTCTCCCACTCTCCCCTTATCCCACTCTCCCACTCTCTCCCACTCTCTCTTTCTCCCACTCTCCCACTCTCTCCCACTCTCTCTTTCTCCCACTCTCCCCATCTCCCCCTCCCTCTCTATCTCAATCTCTCCCACTATCTCTTTCTCCCCCTCTCCCTCTCCCTCTCCCTCCCTCCCTTCTTTCCTCCTCCCTCCCTATACCCTCTCCTACCTCCCTCCCCTCTCTCTCCCTCTCTCTCTCCCACTCTCTCTTTCTCTCCCACTCTCCCTCTCTCTCTCTCTCTCACACACACACACAATCACCTATATCTCCTCTACTATAAGGGTGCAGGGGAGAGATATAGAATTAGGATAGAGGGTATAGACAAAGAGGGAGAAAATAAATATAATAATAAAACCATATTTAATATAATGCATGCGCGTTTTGAAGAAGTAGAAATGTTACTGTTTTAGGAAGAAATAACGTGCTCGCGTTATAATGTGCTCACATTATAACATGAGCACATTTTTTATTCCACTAAAAACGGTAAAAAAAAAAATATACCCATGATGTCAAGGCCCATAGTTTACATATTCTCCTGGTTTTGCATGTGCTCTGACAAAAAGTATCTTTTTGATGATTTTGTGAAGTGTGCAAGCATGTTTTTCACATTCCATCACCTTTTCCATGATCTTTCTACCACCTTTGCATGAAATAAAAGAGTTTCCATGTTGAAAGACATATAATATCAATTGAAGTTTTAATTCCATTGAAAACTGATATACAATTGAAGTTTGGAGGGGAACAAGATTTTGAACAAATCAAATTTTTGTGGAGTTTTAAGAAAGAATAAGCTAAGCCTACATAATTGGGTTGAACTCCTCCATTTGAAAGTCTGGTTTTGTAGGTATGTGAAGTATTTACACATTTTATTTCATTCTATTATGGCTTGCTTTCATTTTTGTTTGCCATTATAACCTTACATTGTCAATGCACATTTTAAATTACACAATTATATAAACTTGCCAATTACCATTTCAAACTTGATGCAAAGCATCTACCAGGATCCACAAATCATCAAGGGTACTTCTGACTCTAACTTAAATTGAAGAAGATCAACGAACAAAAATCAATCATCTTTTCATCAAAATCCTTCAATTTCACTTGATTTCATATTTCCACAAAACATTATAACTTGGTCTCAACTCTTTGTCAGACTCAAAAAATAGATTAACCATCATAAAATTGATTGTAGCATAGCATAAAGTTGATTATAAACTTAGAACCATTCAATTCATTCATGATTCACTAATTCAAGAACTCAATGCTGCAACTTACATGGAAGGTAACTACCAACCTTTATCTAGACATCCAAGACATTATAATTAGCATGTTATTGATTGAAATAAACCAAATACTCATTCCAAATATCTCACCAAAATTCATCCTTTGAGCATGCTTCCCATTGTATTATTTGAAACCCGTGGTGTAGGGGCACCTACAACCATGTTTCGAAATATACTTTGGTGACAATATGTCTTAAGGTCTGTGGGTGAGTGCAAGACAAGATTCCAGAAGTTGTATTAGGGATGAAATAAAGGTGGTTGACTTAGAGTCTAGAAATTATAAATGGAAGTGCAAGACAAGAGTCTAGAAGTGCCTCCAAGTGAAAATAAGCCCATATGACTTTTCACCTTCCCTATTTGACAATTTTTGTAACTTTTCAAAATTTTGTATTTGTGCAACTTTTGAAAATAGTGACAAATTTACAAAATACACATAGGACTTAAAAATTAAACCTCCTAATGATTCCCATACATGTAAAATGTCTTTAATGACCCTCTTACAACATGGAGATACCCAAAATTGAATCAAATTTCAAAATGGAAACATAGATTGTCAAAGTGCTCCTGCACCACAAACTTATCAAACACTCACAATGCCATTACACTCATTATGATTGTAACTTACATGATATTTATCTTATTTCCCTTCAAAATCAACTCCCCCAACATATCTAACTATTTTTATAACTTCTTAACTAACTTATCTCTTCACAACTTTGCCAAAAAATGATTTTTTTTACAAATGTCCACGCTTCCATTTTGAGCCTATCTTGCAATCATGGCATGCCGTGTTACCACTTTTCTGTAAGGCATTCTAGATTGAAAAAAATCATGTCACATTTGTCTATGCTAGGTTAAATTTTTTACAGGATGATTGTAAGTATTATTTAAATGAAGCCTTGAATGACATATATTTTTCAATTAACTTGAATGGATACATTTTTTAGGTACTAATATTCATATCATTACCATGGTATAGATAAAATTATCTGCCATCTGGAAGAAAAAGACAAAGAGGAAACTAATAGATGAAGAGAATTAAACCTTTAAAGAAAAGGAGAGAGTTTGGGTGGCGGCATATCGTGAAAAGAAGAAATTGGAAACGATTGACGAAAACAAGCCAATTGAAGAGGAACCTCAACCATCAAAAAAAGAATGGAAATTGGCAGCACAAAAGGCACAAATGCAAAAGCATCATCATAAGACAGATTCATATACCGAAGTTTTAGAAACACCCTCTACGACAAGTGAATATGAAGGGACACCATTAAGCACAAGCAAATATGGAGAGACACCACCTAGCAGAAGTGAATATGGACGAACACCATCTACTACAAGTGAATATGGAGGGACACAATCTACCTTGAGTGAATATTGTTGGACACCATCCAACACATCTCAAGTTGAGAGTACATCATCACTCGGATTTGATAAAGAAGGTATGCCATCATCCCCATGTGAACCTCAAAGTATGTCTTCTTCTCTACCCTTGATCAAAGGTACGCAATCTATCCCACCTCAATTAAATATTTATGAAATTCCTAATGTTGAGATGTATGTACCTCGGAGAACACTACCTAGAATTTTTCGTAGAAAGCCAAAGTATTTGATTAATATTGATGATGAGATTTTCCAGCACATGGAAGGTAAGATTTCAACACACACTTGTAGAAGATATGCTGATAAGATTTGGGAATGATTCTTTGAAAGGCTAAATGAGACTGCAAGATGTCAACTATTTGTTGAAATGATGCAGGTGTAAAGTATAGGAATATCATTAAGACTCTTGGGTTGAGAACATCAAATGCATCGAGTGAAGACACTATTGTGAAGAATCTAATGGATTCTTATGAGAGTGTGGGTAAGACCTCATGCTCAAAGGATAGTAATGTCACTCGACGTTTCACTACATCGACTTTGGTAAGCTTCCAAACAAAGAGAGCTCATCTCATTAAAAAGACGAGTGAACACATAGGAATTAGTAGAAAAAATTTATCAAGAGCCATTCAAAGGTGGAAAAGAATTGAGGGAAATGTATCAAATGAATTATGGGCATTCTCGGGGAGACTGCCATGAAAAGATAAAGAAGTTGTCGAAGCCTTGAGAACGCTAATTGAAGAGTATTGGGACAATAACACAAGGCCATCTTTGAATCAAAGGGATGTGGTAAGAAGGAGAATCGGTAGTCAGAATTGTGAGCCACATCCAAAGCATTTTTTGGATATGACTCACACCCAATTTTTCAAAAATTTGAAAATGATTATCCTCAAATTAGTATTTCTCAAAGATTTTTTAAAATTCTTAAACCTTTTTATGTCATGATAAATCACACATGCACTACTTGTTGTTATAGACTACATATTGAATTTTCTAACCATTATGATGTTTATCGTTCTATATGTGTAGATTTGCAGGATTGTGGCATAGAAGCCCCACCAAAATATTCAAGAGAGTTCTTATCAAAAAAATTATGTGAAATAGAGGATGGCTAGATATTCTATAGGACAACATGCTTGGATGGTTCATGCGAGCATTGCGGTGGCTTCCAATGTATGCTAGTATGTCAACATATGGAAAGCATAGATGAGATGGGACGAAAACTAGTAGAGTTCGGGAAGTATAAAATAGTGGCATATGCTACAAAAGATGGGTCTCAAGCAAAAAGGTGTGATTTGGTTATTGAGAAGATTCCAGTCTACCAGTTTATGTCCATGTTTCATGACAATATACTATCTGAGTATGCAGTGCATACCCATAGAGCCCGATGGTTACACACACAATTCAAGCTATGCAAGGACACCTTTCCAGTTTGAAGCATAGTATTAGTGGTTGAATCTGTGGAGAACTACACTCTACAACCACAACATGAGGTGCAGTCATAGTATTACAACTTCACACAGGTTTCAATATTTGTGCACATAACATTCATTCATGCATCTGATAGTACAGATGACCAAAGGAAGGTATTGAGGGAGTACCAATTTTACATTATTGATGATCGCACACATTCTCCAGAGTTCATGCAAGGTTTCTTCCAGATGTTCTACAGTGGTTTTGCTCAAAGGGGCATAAAATACGATCGACATATAATATGGTCTGATAACTGTGCAACACAGTTCAATAGCTCACGCATGTTCTACTAGTTGTGTAGGATGCATGTAATTATAGGTGTTCAACATATGTGGAACTTTTGTGAGGCCGAACATGGAAAGAGGGAGCATAATGGTGCAACAACATGTGTGAAAAGAGCATTAGCATGAGAAGAGTTAAAGTATAAAGAAAGTGCAAAGTTGACAGATGCAAAATCAATCGCCGAGTGGTGTAATGCTTTGACGGGTCCAGGTAATGAAGGCACATCTTTAGTTTGTAGATTTTTTTTGTTGATGGATGATACTAACAGTGCACCATATGAGGACTATTGTACACTAACAGGATCGAGTGAGGTACACTCTTTCCTTAGCTCAAATGCAGGTTCATGGAGTATCGATACATGAAAGATGACATGATTTTTTTCTTCATGTACAGTGCAAGCCTGAAATGATTGTGAGTCAGGGGAGTGGGTTGACAAATGGTTGACAAGTTATCTTATCCCACTTCACATGTATTGCCCTTCGATGACATTGGAAGTAACATAGATGGAATCATCAGTTGACTTTGACCACGTATCAAATCTAGTTCAATCAGGTGATATATCTACTTGCTTAGTTGTTGAAATTCCATATCGTTATCTTACTTTGTACTGTATTCATAATGTTGACAAATTTCAAGATATTTTCTACACATATCAATGCAAGGCATGTTTATGCAGTTATTACAGATGAAGACAATGAAGAGGGAACAAAATATTACGTATGTCATTGTGTTGAGGCCAAAAAGAAATTGGAGGCCCCAGTTATAGATGGAGTAAACATCGAATACCCTACAAGCTCAGTTGTGGTTACTGGAACATGGCTTAGAAGGTACCCACATTCGAGTGTTAAACAATGGCTATTTCAAGATTTTCACATGCATCATAAGATTCTTCATTACTCAAACCTTGTCATGGCATCCAATGTTTTTTTGACCAAATATGGGGGTAGACCTTGGGGAGGGTCCGTGAGTCTGACCATGAGGCAATACTTGACACAATAAAGAGTAGATTAGACCTGGATGGTTCGTTGGATTAATTTGTAAGTATATGCACATTGGTTCTTATTAATTTATACTTGTATGCACATCAATTTTTTTGATGCCAATGCTATCATCTTCTTTTACTTTTCGTATTTGTAAGTAACATACTAAATAGTGATTGGTGTCCCCTTGCAAAAAATGTAGATATATGAGCCATCTAAGATAATATTAGCCAGAAAAGTAATGCAACATCCTTATTTTGATGATCTTGACAGATCTCAATCATGATTTTAAGCCATTAGAAAAGTGTGTGCAAAGCTTGGTTGCAGAATTTCAAGTTATTTATTTAAAGTTAACCTTATCATGAGAAGCTATGATGTAGAGATTATAAGAGCATCTGAAATTTCAACTTACTCTATTCATGAGAGGTGTTGTGTGCAATAGGTATGTTGGAATTCCCAGTGAAGATGTATGACTAGGAGTGAGTAAGTTGTGAGACCTGCTTGCCTATCTATAAGTTCCTTCCATCTATGTTTACTTCATTTCCATTTTGGATGCTCTTTCTTTTTCTCTTTTACTTTGCGTATTTGTAAGTAAACTACTAAAAATTGATTGATCTCTCGTTGTAGAAAATGCTAATTAATGAGCCATCAAAGAGAATCTCAGCCAAAAATCAACACAACATCCTTATTTTGATGATCTTGACAAATCTCAATTTTGATTTCAAGCCATTATAAAAGAGTGTGTGAAGCTTACTGAGGGAATCTGAAGTTACTCAATTGAAGTTAACCTCATAATGAACACCTATGATGTAGATGTTTAAAGATAATCTTGAATGTATGAGTGAAATTGTAAAAGATCTGTGAGAATGAAGTACCTAAGGCATTGTAATGAGATTTACTAAAATATTATAATTTTCGAGTTCATGTTTGGTGCAGTAGCACCTTGTTTTATAAATGCCTTCAATAGGAAAATTTGCAAAATTTGAATTTTGAAATGTAAACAATGTTGAAAAGGTCATGTAAAGGTCATATGTAATGTATTCAAATTCTCAAAGAGGTCATTAGGTGATTAGAGAAGTGATATAAAGCATGTAAGGTCAAATTAGGATGTTTTAGGTGTGTGTGTGTTTATTTGTGTAGGGGAATTCAAGAAACAGAGGAACATACCTTTAAACATTCAAGAACCCCCTTAACTTGTTGGGGCAACAATTATCATGTATCCAAACCCTCAGATCCGCAATTTGTCTCAGGACAAACTCACTCCACCATGCCAAACGAAAACCCTTATTTTATGCTAGTATAAGGAAGGTTTATTAAAAGGAATGGTTCCACACCTTACCAGAACATTCCACCACCTTAGACCTTCTTAAAATCACTTGCAAAAACTCAAAAGACAATCACCCAACCTCTACATGCAATATTCTATCAAACCCTAGGGTGAAACCTCATTTTTCTTGCCCTTTTCCATTAAAATCTACAGGGGCAGCAACACAAACCCCATAAAACTTATTCCATTTCACTTAGAAATTTCTCGTTTGATCCAAAAAGATCGCATTAGGCCCCTCTAGAAAAAACTCTCTTGGTATTGGCTATCTCAGAGTGGTTTTCCCATGGCGGCGGATTTTCACTTAATGGAAAAAGTATCAAATTCAAGTTGTGCAAAGTTGCAAAGTGGTGCAACTTTCGCTCTGCAACTCGTGTGACCAAAATAACTACTTCAATGCATAGGAATAGGTATGTTTATGCTAGGCATGGTCTTTTTTAAACTCGAAACACACAGAATCGCTCCGAGCTACACTCCACCAGATCCATCCCTTAAGGGTCCAAAGTGCAAAATGACAACAAAATTTAGCATGCTATTAATCGGATACCACGATGCTTAAAAACTTCTCATTTGATCCTACAAGATTACATTGGGCCCCTATACAAAAACCTCTCTCGGTTTTGGCTATCTTGGAGTGGTTTTCCCGTGGCAACGAATTTTCACTTGATGGAAAAAGCATCAAATGCAAGCAGTGCAAAGTTTCAAAGTAGTGCAACTTTCGTTCTGCAACTTGTGTGACTAAGAGGTCTATTCTAACACATTTGAATAGGTATTTTTACACTAAACATGGTCCTCTTTCACACCGAAACATGCGAAATCGCTCCAAGCTACATTCCACTGGATTGATCCCTTAAGGGTCTAAAGTACAAAATGGCTGCAAAATTCCTCATGCTATTACTCAGATACCGTAATCTTGATAAATTTATCATATAACCCTATAGGATCATGTTGGGCCCCTATACAAAAACCTCTCTCGATTTTGGCTATCTTGGAGTGGTTTTCCTGTGGCAACGAATTTTCACTTGATGGAAAAAGTGTCAAATTCAAGCTGTGCAAAGTTGCAAAGTGGTGCAAATTTTGCTCTACAACTCGTGTGACCAAGTGGATTGTTCCAACACATCCAACTAGGTATTTTTACACTAGGAATGGTCCTCTTTTGCACTGAAACACACGGAATCGCTTTGAGCTATGTTCCACCAGATCGATCCCTTAAGGGTCCAAAGTGCAAAATGGCTGCAAACTTTAGCATGCAATTACTAAGATACCGTGATGCTTAGAAACTTCTTATCTAATCCTACATGATTAAGTTGGGCCCCTCTACAAAAACCTCTCTCGGTTTTGGCTATCTCAGAGTGGTTTTCCTGTGGCAATGGATTTTCACTTGATGGAAAAAGCATCGAATGCAAGCAGTGCAAAGTTGCAAAGTGGTGCAAATTTCATTCTACAACTCGTGTGACCAAAATAAATTTTCCAATGCTTTCGAATAGGTATTTTTATGCTAGACATGCTCCTCTTTTGCACTGAAACATGCGGAATCACTCCGAGCTACATTCCACCATATTGATCTCTTAAGGGTCCAAAGTGCAAAATGGCTGAAAACTTCATCATGCTATCACTCAGATACCATGATCCTCAGAAATTTATTGTATGATCCTAAAGGATTGATTTAGGCCCCTCTAAAAAAACCTCTCTCAGTTTTGGCTATCTTGGAATGGTTTTCCCGTGGTGGCGAATTTTCACTTGATGGAAAAAGTGTCAAATTCAAGCTCTGCAAAGTTGCAAAGTGGCACACCTTTCGCTTTGTGACTCGTGTGACCAAGTGGACTGTTCCAACACATCTGAATAGGTATGTTTACGCTAGGCATAGTCCTATTTTTCACCGAAACACATGGAATTGCTCCGAGCTATGTTCCACCAGATCGATTCTTTAAGGGTCCAAAGTGCAAAATGGCTGCAAACTTCAGCATGCTATTATTTAGATACTATGATGCTTAGAAACTTCTTGTCTAATCCTGCACAATTATGTTGGGCCCCTCTACAAAATTATCTCTCGGTTCTGGCTATCTCAAAATCGTTTTCTCGTGGTGACAGATTTTCAATTGATGGAAAAAGCATCAAATTCAAGCAGTGCAAAGTTGCAAGTGGTGCAAATTTCATTCTGCAACTCATGTGACCAAACTAACTACTCCAACGCATCCAAATAGGTATTTTTATGCTAGACATGGTCCTCTTTCACATTGAAACACACGGAATCACTCAGAACTACATTCCACCAGATTGATCCCTTAAGGGTCCAAAGTGCAAAATGGCTGCAAGCTTCATCATGTTATTACTCAGATACCATGATCCTCAGAAACTTATCGTCTAATCCTATAGGATTTATTTGGGCCCCTCTACAAAAACCTCTCTCAGTTTTGGCTATCTTGGAATGGTTTTTCCGTGGCGTGGATTTTCACTTGATGGAAAACGTGTCAAATTCAAGTTGTGCAAAGTTGCAAAGTGGTGCCCATTTCCCTCTACAACTCGTGTGATGAAGTGGACTGTTCCAAAATGTCTGAATAGGTATGTTTATGCTAGCAATTCTCTTGTTTTGCACTGAAACACATGAAATTGCTCCGAGCTATGTTCCACCGGATCGATCCCTTAAGGGTCCAAAGTGCAAAATGGCTACAAACTTTAGCATACTATTATTTGGATACTGTGATGATTAGAAAATTCTCATCTGACCCTATAGGATCATGTTGGGCCCCTCTACAAAAACCTCTCTCTCGGTTTTGGCTATCTTGGAGTGGTTTTCCTATGGCAGCGAATTTTCACTTGATGGAAAAAGTGTCAAATTCAGGTTGTGCAAAGTTGCAAAGTGGTGCAACTTTTTCTCTACAACTCGTGTGACCAAGTAGACTGTTCCAATGCATCCGAATAGGTATATTTACACTAGGCATGATCCTCTTTTGCACTGAAACACGTGGAATCGCTCCGAGCTATGTTCCACTGGATCGATCCCTTAAGGGTCCAAAGTGCAAAATGGCTGCAAACTTCAGCATGCTATTACTAAGATACCGTGATGCTTATAAAATTATCATCTAATCCTACATGATTGCATTGGGCCCTTCTACAAAAACCTCTCTCGGTTTTGGCTATCTCAGAGTGGTTTTCTTGTGGCGACAGATTTTCACTTGATGGAAAAAGCGTCAAATGCAAGCAGTGCAAAGTTGCAAAGTGGTTGAAATTTTGTTCTGCAACTCGTGTGACCAAAATAAGTTCTCCAACATATCTGAATAGGTATTTTTATGTTAGACATGATCCTCTTTCACATTGAAACATGCAGAATCGCTCCGAGCTACATTCCACTAGATTGATCCCTTAATGGTCCAAAGTGCAAAATGGCTGAAAAATTCATCATGCTATTACTCGGATACCGTGATCCTCAAAAATTTATTGTCTAATCCTATAGGATTGCTTTGGGCCCCTCTATAAAAACCTCTCTCAGTTTTAGCTGTCTTGGAATGGTTTTCCCGTGGTGGAAGATTTTCACTTGATGGAAAAAGTGTCAAATTTAAGTTGTGCAAAGTTGCAAAGTGGTGCACCTTTCGCTCTGTAACTCGTGTGACCAAGTGGAATATTCCAACACATCTGTTTAAGTATTTTTACGCTAGGCATGGTCCTATTTTTCAACGAAAAACATGGAATTGCTCCGAGCTATATTCCACCGGATCGATCCCTTAAGGGTTCAAAGTGCAAAATGGCTGCAAATTTCAACATGCTATTATTTAGATACTGTGATGCTTAGAAACTTCTCATCTAATCCTACAACATTGCATTGGGTCTATCTACAAAAACCTCTCTCAGTTTTGGCTACCTTAGTGTGGTTTTCCCATGTTGATGGATTTTCAGTTGATGGAAAAAGCATCAAATGGAAGTAGTGCAAAAATGCAAAGTGGTGCAACTTTTGTTTTGCAACTTGTGTACCCAAGTGGACTATTCCAAAACATCTGAATAGGTATTTTTACACTAGAAATGGTCCTCTTTCACACCGAAACATGCGGAATCACTTTGAGCTATGTTCCACCGGATTGATCCCTTAAGGGTCCAAAGTGCAAAATGGCTGCAAACTTTATCATGCTATTACTCGAATACTGTAATCCTTAAAAATTTCTTGTCTAATACTACTAGATTGTGTTGGGCTCCTCTACAAAAACCTCTCTCGGTTTTGGCTATCTTGGAGTGGTTTTCCCGTGACGGCAAATTTTCAGTTGATGGAAAAAGTGTCAAATTCAAGTTGTGCAAAGTTGCAAAGTGGTGCAACTTTTGATCTGCAATTTGTGTGACCGGCCAAACTATTCCAATGCATCTGAATAGGTATTTTTATGCTAGGCATGGTCCTCTTTCGCATTGAAACACATGGAATCGCTCTAAGCTATGTTCCACCAAATCGATCCCTTAAGGGTCTAAAGTGCAAAATGGCTGCAAAATTTAGCATGCTATTACTCTGATACTTCTCATTTGATCCTATAGGATTACCTTAGACCCGTCTACAAAAACTCTCTCGATTTTGGCTATCTCGGAGTGGTTTTCTCGTGGCGACGAATTTTCACTTGATGGAAAAAGCATCAAATGCAAGCAGT
Source organism: Sequoiadendron giganteum (assembly GCA_007115665.2). Lineage (NCBI taxonomy): Eukaryota > Viridiplantae > Streptophyta > Pinopsida > Cupressales > Cupressaceae > Sequoiadendron > Sequoiadendron giganteum. The sequence continues at coordinate 212,222,515 of CM021103.1, forward strand.
GTAAAGTTGCAAAGTGGTGCAACTTTCGTTTTGCAATTTGTGTGACCAAGTGGACTGTTCCAACATGTCTGAATAGGTATTTTTACACTAGACCTAGTCCTTTTTCACACCCAAACACACGGAATCGCCATGAGCTACGTTCCACCGGATTGATCCCTTAAGGGTCCAAAAGGCAAAGTGGCTACAAAACTCATCATGCTATTACTCAAATACCGCGATCCTTAGAAATTTCTTATCTGATCCTACAAGATTACATTGGGCCCCTCTACAAAAACCTCTCTTGGTTTCGACTATCTTGGAGTGGCTTTCCCGTGGCGGCGGATTTTCACTTGATGGAAAAAGTGTCAAATTCAAGCTGTATAAAGTTGCAAAGTGGTGTAGTTTTTTCTCTACAACTCATGTGACCAAGAAAACTATTCCAATGCATCTGAATAGGTATGTTTATGGTAGGAAAGGTCCTATTTTACACCGAAACACGCAGAATCGCTCTGACCTATGTTCCACCAGATCTATCCCTTAAGGGTCCAAAGTGCAAAATGGATGCAAACTTCAACATGCTATTACTTAGATATCATGATGCTTAGAAAATTCTTGTCTAATTTTATAGGATTACGTTGGGCCCTGCTACAAAAAACCTCTCCTAGTTTTGGCTATCTCAGAGTGGTTTTCCTGTGGCAATGGATTTTCACTAAATGGAAAAAGCATCAAATGCAAGTAGTGCAAAGTTTCAAAGTGGTGCAACTTTCGTTCTGCAACTCGTGTGACCAAACTAGCTGCTCCAACATGTCTGAATAGGTATTTTTATGCTAGAAATGGTCCTTTTTTGCACCGAAACACGCGGAATCGCTTGAAGCTGTGTTCCACCGGAATGATTCTTTAAGGGTCCAAAGTGCAAAATGGTTGCAAACTTCATCATGCTATTACTTAGATACCGTGATCCTTATAAATTTATTGTCTAATCCTATAGGATAGCTTTGTGCCCCTCTGCAAAAACCTCTCTTAGCTTTGGCTATCTTGGAATGGTTTTCCCATGGTGGTGGATTTTGACTTGATGGAAAAAGTGTCAAATTCAAGCTGTGAAAAGTTGCAAAGTGGTGCACCTTTCTCTCTGTAACTCATGTGACCAAGAAGACTATTCCAATGCATATGAATAGGTATTTTTATGCTAGGAATGGTCCTCTTTTGTACCGAAACACGCGGAATCACTTTGAGCTATGTTCCACCGGATCGATCCCTTAAGGGTCTAAAGTGCATTATGGATTTAAACTTCAAGATGCTATTAATCGAATACCATTATGCTTAGGAACTTCTCGTCTAATCCGACATGATTGCATTGGGCCCATCTACAAAAACCTCTCTTGGTTTTGGCTATCTCGGAGTGGTTTTCTCGTGGCGATGGATTTTCACTTGATGGAAAAAACATCAAATGCAAGTAGTGGAAAGTTGCAAAGTGGTGCAACTTTCGTTTTGCAACTTGTGTGACCAAGTGGACTATTCCAACACATCTGAATATTTATTTGTATGCTATACATGGTTCCCTTTCATACCGAAACACGCGAAATCGCTCTGAGCTTCGTTCTACCAGATTGATCCCTTATAGGTCCAAAGTGCAAAATGACTACAAAATTCATCATACTATTACTTGGATACCATGATACTTATAAATTTCTCATCTAATCTTATAGGATCATGTCGGACCCCTCTACAAAAACCTCTCTCAATTTCAGCTATCTTGGAGTGGTTTTCTCGTGGCGGCGAATTTTCACTTGATGTAAAAAGTGTCAAATTCAAACTGTTCAAAGTTGTAAAGTGGTGCAACTTTCATTCTGCAACTCGTGTGACCAAAATAACTGCTCCAACGCATTTGAATATGTATTTTTATGCTAGGCATGGTCTTCTATTGCACCGAAACATGTGAAATTTCTCCAAGCTATGTTCCACCAAATCGATCCCTTAAAGGCCCTTAAAGGTCCAAAGTGCAAAATGGCTACAAACTTCATCATGCTATTACTCAGATACCATGATCCTTATAAATTTTTCATCTCATCCTACAAGATTGTGTTGGGCCCCTCTATAAAAACCTCTCTCGATTTTGGCTATCTCAAAGTGCTCTTCCCGTGGCAATAGATTTTCACTTGATGGAAAAAGTGTCAAATTCAAGTTGTGCAAAGTTGCAAAGTGCTGCAAATTTTGCTCTGCAACTTGTGTGACCAGACTAACTACTCCTATGCATCTGAATATGTATTTTTATGCTAGGAATGGTCTTCCTTTGTACCAAAACATGTGGAATTACTCTGAGCTATGTTCCACCAGATCGATCCCTTAAAGGTCCAAATTGCAAAATAGTTGCAAATTTCAGCATGCTATTACTCAGATACCGTGATGCTTAGAAACTTCTTGTTTGATTATATAGTATTGTATTGGGCCCCTCTACAAAAACCTCTCCTAGTTTTGGCTATCTTGGAGTGGTTTTCTTGTGGCGGCGGATTTTCACTTGATTGAAAAAGCATAAAATGCAAGCAGTGCAAAGTGGTGCAAATTTTATTCTGCAACTCGTGTGAGAAATCAAATTGTTCCAACATGTCCAAATAGGTATTTTTATGCTAGGAATGGTCCTTTTTCACACCAAAACATGCGGAATCGCTCTGAGCTATGTTCCACCAGATTGATCCCTTAAGGGTCCAAAGTGCAAAATGTTTGTAAACTTCAACATGTTATTACTCGGATACCACGATTCTTAGAAACTTCTCATCTGATCCAACAAGATTGTGTTGGGACCATCTACAACAAACTCTCTCGGTTTTGGCTTTCTCAAAGTGGTTTTCTCGTGGCGGCAGATTTTCACTTGGTGGAAAAAGTGTCAAATTCAAGTTGTGCAAAGCTGCAAAGTGGTGTGACTTTCGCTCTCCAGCTCGTGTGACCAAGCAGATTGTTCCAATGTATCTAAATAGGTATGTTTATGGTAGGAATGGTCCTCTTTTGTACCAAAACACGTGGAATCACTCCGAGCTACGTTCCACCAGCTCGATCCGTTAAGGGTCCAAAGTGCAAAATGGCTACAAACTTCAACATGCTATTACTCAGATACTGTGATGCTTAGAAACTTCTTATCTAATCCTACATGATTACGTTGGGCCCCTCTACAAAAACCTCTCTTATTTTTGGCTATCTTAGAGTGGTTTTCCCATGGCGATGGATTTTCACTTGATGGAAAAAGTGTCAAATTCAAGTTGTGCAAAGTTGCAAAGTGGTGCAACTTTCTTTTTACAATTCGTGTGACCAAACAAACTGCTCCAATGCATCCCAATAGGTAGGCTTATGCTAGGCATGGTCCTCTTTTGCACCCAAACACATGGAATTGATTTGACTTATGTTCAACTAGCTTGATCCCTTACGATGGCATGGAAAACACTGGAAAAGAGAAACATACAAACGATGGTTGAGAAGTTTGAGTATTCCACACAAAAAGCATATGATCATTGGTGCAAAGCACCTTGTTCCTCCATTTGATGAAGAAGGTCTATTTCAATGGTTCTAGTGATTATCTGATGGTGAATAGGTTGGTCAATAGGTTTTTGTGGGTATTTTGAGCATGCTTTGTCTTGAATAAGGTCAATTAAGACCATTAGGTATGTCTTAGGGTGACTTTTGGGTCTAGTGATAAAAAAATATGAAAATTTCAATCTTGCACTAGAAGTTGTCTTTGTAGCCTTTGAAGGAAAATTTGTGAATTTGTATATGATTGTGAAAGAATGGAGTTTTTCGATGTAATAAGGCTATTTGTATGCCATTTGTGTGGGTTTAGAGGTCATTAGATGTACTCATTAGGTTGGAGGAGTCTAAAGTTGCAAATTTGTAAGTTGCTTAAAGCAACAAATTTGAAATGCAACGGTTACTAGTTTTGAAAGTTGGTTTTTAGCTAGTTGAGGGCATGGATTAGTTAGAGAAGTGTGTAAAACACTATGTAAAGACTTGAGAGGCTCGAATGAAGGTTTTTGATGAAATTTTGGAGAAGATATAATAATAATTATTCACATTGTTCTCTATTTTTTAGATTTTTGATACAAACCTGTTGATCCCGTACTTGGTACGACCTCCATCTTTCTTGTACAATCCCAAGGCTGACATGGATTGAAAGAGGGCTGAGTTGGCTTTCTTTTGGTGGTGGTCTGGTGCAAAACCATAAAGGAATAGGAGAGTTATTATCATTGAGTCAAGTGAATGTTGGAGTCTCAGTGGGCATATTTGAGAGAAGTTGTGTCAAATCACAACTTGGTTGAGCCACTCTGCATCACCAATGGTGCTTTGCAATTTGAAGAGTGATTGAGAGCGTGTTGCTTTGTTAAATAGACCTATTCGGGAGTCTAGGACAATGTTGAGTCCATTTCTTATTTATATTATAAATTATAACTTGCTTTCTCCCAAGTCCATTTCGTATACAAGAAATAATATCGCAAAAAATTTGACATATAAATCTTTAGATAGTGACGCATCAAGAACATATTGGAATCTTTTTATGAATCATTTCATGGAATTCCAATTGTAAACGTGGTTTTTTCTTTTAGATAATTTTTTTTAGCATCAATCAATTAATATTTAAGACAAATCATGAAGGACAACAATGATCAATGCTAGGGCTAACCAATTAATAATTATACACATGAATAATTCAAGCATGTACATGTCAATAAGGGAAGTACAAGTACTCAAAAATGCATAAGCCTCAAAAAGTATACACACGAATACATAGTATACACAAATTAATACAATGTATATGCACGAATACAAGGTATACACATGAAAACACGTAAGCCACAAAGTGTACATTCAAACAAACGTAAGTCACAAAGTATACATGTAAGTTGTAAAGTATACACTTGAATACACATAACTCATATCTATTGAACCGTCAATTTAGAATGCAAATATGGATAGGCATCGATAAAATATATTTGTATTAACCAAATCGCCATGTAGGAATACATCAATATATGTTGGTATAAGTATGAAATATATGTACAAAATAGCCATATAGGCTTATGAGAATCCCATATAGGCATACAATGTCAAATATGTCCAATAAAAATATGTACAAAACTGCCATGTAGACATACAACAAAGGGCTTTGGAATCAAAATTCATTGCTCTCCATGCCCTTGAAATAGATTCTTTCCCTTTCCTTTTCAATCAGATGGAGATAGGTTGGTCACTCATTTTTGTTGTGCTCGAGGAGTGCTCCTGCTCCTCCTCCTAGGGTTTAGTTCATGGTGAAGTTTTAACTGTTACAATAAAAAGTAAATACAAGAATATATAGAAATTACATTATAAAAAATGATATATTTGACAAAATAATCACTTACCACCATCTCATGCTCTCTCTCCACGGGGGAAATATTCTCATGCCCATGCTCAGGTGTGCTCAAGCCCTATTTGTATAAACCATACAAATAGAAATTAAACTACGTGAATCAATAATGGTCTGATTTTTCACTAACATCTATAACAACAAATGTAAATTGAAATTTACTAATTTGACTCATACCTCTCCTTTCAGAGCCATCGAGGATTGTATAGCAGATGACATACCAATATCCATTTCCTTCATCACATTCATAGATGTTTTGGCTTGCATCATCTGAAAATAAAACAAAAAATTATTCAACATAATCAACGATGTGCATATAAACTACACAAATCTATTCATTACTTGATTCAATAGTTAAAATATTTATTCTATTACCTCCATGTAGGTTTGAGTAAATCCACCGCCACTGGGAAGTGTTCCATCAAAACCTCCAATATTAGTCTGTTCAACATCCAAAATTGCATACTAAATTACCATTCGTAAAAAAATGCTATTAACATGCAATAAATTTATAATTGTTTACTAGTTACATACCCCAGTGATAGGTGTACTGTAGAAATAAGTTGGTGGGGGGTGGTGTATCTAGTTTCAACACTGTGACCCTACAATTTTATTAAAATCATAAAACATTTTTAGTTAATCTTGCATTTCAAAAATAAAATTTAATAAATTAAATTCAATGAACATGCACTAAATTTTACCTGACTATCAATGCCATATGCCTCATGAAAAATGTTAGCTTCCCTCTCCATCTCCATAGCTACAAACGGATCCTATGTACTAGTCTCATGAGTGTTGGTGGGGTCATATGAACAAGTAGCCCCACAAGATTGGAACACATGTGTTCAACGACCACCACTCAAAGACTCCCTTGGATGGCATTGTAGAATAGGGCTAGTATGATGGATGACACTCTGGGTCAAAGTTTTGATCGCCTACAATGTCTCTACGTCAGCGCTTTCCTTCGTGACAGAAGGCATAACAACGTGCTCATGAGGTGGCCTAATGAGAGCTCGTCTACCTTTCCATGTAGGATCCGGCTATGCACTAGGTCTATCCTGAGCTGACCCCCAGCCTCTCCCCTGGAAATCCCTCATATCAAAATAATCTGGGATTTTGTTCAATATAAACTCACTGTATAGTTTCCTGAAGAAATATTGTGGGACCTCACAATTGTTGCACAGTGGGTAATCGAAGACCATGTACCACCTATCATAAAATTGGTCCCTAATCTATTGGTGGTGGCACCAATGGATAGGAAACCTCTTCGCATTGAGGGTAATATTTTGATTTGTGCGTAAGTCAGTGAATAATGAGCACAAATCACCTTTTGTAATTTTTAAATCCTTTACATATTTGTATCATAATTTATTTGCATAATAATCCCTAGCCACCTGCCTCCTATCTTTCCATCCAGTTATTTGTTTGGTAATTGAATCTACATTTTTTAGCATATCTTTCAATGAAATTTTTAGGGTCATTATTTCTACGGTTGAACAATTTGGATCACTCAACCTACTGATCAAATCCTCAATTTTTTTTTTGTTGTTCTCAATTTCACTCATTAAATTTTGTTGAGTGCCAGGAAGGGGTTGAGTGATTGGTGGAGGAGGTTGTTGTTGTGGTTGATTTTGATCTTGAGGATTTGGTTGGTCTTCCTATTGAGTATCTTGAGGGTTTGTAGGTTGATTTGCATCTCCTAAAAATTCAAACAAATATATATCAAATTCAACCTAAAACTAACTAATTCAAAACAAAAACCACAAAATCCTTACCTCTCACACCTCCTCCCCATCGTGGCACCATCGTTATGAAGAGATATAAATTTTTGGTGAAAAAAATTGTTGAATTACTCCTAGAATGCGAGCGCGAAAGTATGGGGGTTTTGGCCATAGCTACAAGAACAAAATAGTCGAAATAACAATGACAAGTTTTCACTTTTTTTTTTGCTTTTAACAAGCAATAACACGCTCGCGTTATAACGTGCTTGAGTTATTGCTTTTCAAATTTTTTTTGAAAGGTGTCCACGAAATTGCTACCCATTTCCATGCACCTGCCCTAAATAAAATTTGGTTTATTTAATTAAAAGGGGTGATGTTAAATTTAATCAAATAAGGGTGATTTATTTAATTAAAAGAAGATGATGATTTAATAAAAAAAAGTTGATTTATTTAATTAAAAGAGGAAACTTGATGAATTGATTAAATAAGGATTATTCAATTAATTGGTTAGTAAAGAAGTAATTTAGGAAGAAATTATGTTATTGGATTAGGATTGAGTGCATGATATCAATCAGGATAATTTGAATGTCTACATTTTTCCCCTCTTTGAAGAAATGTACTTGGTGCGTTGGTTCAAAGAATAATACTAGCAAGATCAAAATTCAATTTAAAAAAAAAAAAATCGGATGCCCTACTACTACCCTAGCGACAAGAAATATACTAGTATATTTCCCCCTTGAGAGATCAGACAACAATTTGAATTTTTGGGGGAGATCTCAAAAAAATATGACAAGCTACTCGAAGGGTCCAAAAGGCTCTATGATGTTGAAAATATGAAAAAATGTGAGAAAAAGGCCTAAAACAAGCTTCAGATGGTTAAAAATGGGATCGGGGGCGGAAAACCCTAGTTTGACGGCTAAAACGGGGGAAACAAATCTAATTTTCATGCTTAAATAGCCTTGGAGGGGTCACTTTCCATTCATTTTCGCATTCACACCTTGATATTTCTAGTGTTTTGAGCTCTGACCTTCCTACACGATGGCACAAAGAGTCCTTCCCTGACACATTTCCGCACAAGTTCGATTCTACCAGAGACCTCCAAGTGCAAGACCAGTGATATGTGATCCTAAATTTACCTTTAATTTCATCTTTTAGCACATTTATTATGTTTTGAAAAGTCAAAAACCTCAACATCGCTATATAGTGATGCTAAAGGTACTAGATCGATGACACTAGGGATCAAATAGCACTACTACTGCTTATTGCGATAGTGCATCATAATTTGGTCTTAGGGTTCCAAAAGTCAAAGGGAAACGCCATTCTAAATGGTGATTCCACAGCTCAGTTAGGTTTCTAGGGTTTTAGGTCAAACAGGGCCACATATGCAAATATCGATGTCGCAACTTAGTTTTCACTTTGGGTTCCAGTGTCACTATTTGGAGTTTTCAAAGAGCGATGCCTTTGCAAACAATGACACAATTTTTGTTTTAGTTTCAAACACTTCAAATTTGGTCCAATCCTTTTTCAAAACTTGATGTTGTGGCTTCATGGGTGCAAGAGGATAGAGAGCCTATGCATTCACTCAAGCATTAACCCTCAGTGTTGAGCAAACTGAGCAGACTACATGTGCTACTACAAGGGAATCTTGGCATGATCATCGTTTGGTACATTACTTATGCATCCACCATGAGGACCCATAATGCTATGATGAATACATTGGTAAAGAGGTGACATAATGAGATTTCATCATTTCATCTTCCCACTAATGAGGTGACTGTCACTCTAGATGATGTGTGGCAGATCTTTCGGTTGCCGATTCACAGTGACCTTGTTATATATGACAGATTCTGACACTGATGTGTGCTTTGAGATCATGGGCACATATGATATCATTTTTACTGAGGGTCAGATCGATCACCATCATTTCAGGACTAGTAGCTCCCGATCGATGAGGTCGATACTTTAGCTCGAGATGGGGTTTGGACTGGGAGTAGATGCTATTCAAAATGACCTTGTTTTCTTGGGGAATAGTGATGTTGGCTTCATTATACTTTTATTTGCATGAGTTTGCCTACTATGATAGCCGAGCGATTGGGACCGACATCATATTATTGCACATTTGGGCCTGGGAACAAATTGTTATGCTCTGACCGATTGTTATAGTGGTCGATGTTGAGCTGAATGACCCAACTATTTTGAGGTACTGAGGTGGAATTACATTGAGACATACAGGATGGGTAGGTCTTCCTCATTGGAGGAGGGTATTGGACGAGATGACAGTGTTCACCTGGAGACCTTGGTTATAGATGTCAGCTTGGTATGATGATGTACAATAGCTATTCTATGCCAGCCATAATAGACTATTGTAGGGGTATGAGCACACCATTATCAAGCACTATCTTCCAGATATGGTAGCCCGATAGTTCAGGGACATCCAAGATAGGCCATATGATCAGTATATGGCTATCTCCACCTGATCCACCAGGGAGACTACATGGGGTTGGATGATCCCAATAGTAGAGATAGTGGATAGTTTCAGGCACCTGGTGGCTAGGCCATGGGCTTATGATCAAGGATAGGCAGATCCAGGCACCACACATTCTTATGATGATTGGTTCAGGCCTCCCATCCAATTGATATTTCTAGGGGTAGCGATTCCATGGTGAAGACCCTGAGGTAGGACAATAGGGTGAGGATGGGGAGGTCAAGTCCCAGAGGCACCTAGATGAGGAGGAGCAGGTCCACCTCCTTGCCAGCCAAATCAATAGCCAGCATCGAGGGACCTATAGAGGGATCAGCCCCAGGACCACCAACCACCATAGAGAGATACACAACCACCACCGCCATCGCAACCAGATCCACAAGATGCCCAGATAGAACAATTTCACGGGCACGTTTAGGGGCTACATGATCTTATAGTAGAGAGGGACTAGGCTAGATAGCAGGTCCAGGCCCTCACTATAGAGCAAGACCAAGAGAGGCATTAGAGATAGGCCTTAGAGTTACAGTTGGCCCAGAAGGTCGTTAGGAGACAACAGTTAGAGAGCATGGTTGCTGCATCATAGGGCAGGATAGTCTCGGTGTGGATGTACCATGAGGTAGTATGGGAGGCCGAGTATTATCAACTTCACTATTGACAGGTTGTACCCTCAACATCTTGGGTACTAGAGTACTCTCAACAGGTTGACATGAGATGGGTAGAGGACCAACCAGAGAGGCAGGAAGGCAAGGGTAGTAGCCACCAGGGCTAACTACCACAACTTTTTATTAGCGCCATTATTTTTGAGATCATGAGCTCCATTTTTTATAGCCCCGTGGGAATTGTGTACACTGATTGATACACATATATACGACCCTAATTTGTACCATGACTGTTACATTTTGATATATATATATATATATATATGATTGATTGATTATGAGATGTGTCATGTTTTATTTTTTGCATTATGGATGGATGTATATGATGTTCTATATGTGATGCAATTCTATATGATATGATGTATGATTTTGCATATGTTTATGGATGCCTTTCCTTTTGTATTTTTTCTATGCACTTTTTTATGATGATGATGTATGTAGTGTGGATGTATGGATGCAAATATTTCATGGTATGCAAATGATTTTAACATGCTTAGACCAACATATCTATATATTGTGCCCCTAATGGATGATGTTATATGCTATGATTATGAGATGTTATGATATGTTCTTTTTCAGTATCTTTTTCATGCATATATTGATGATATGACGATGCAGATGTATGGTTTATGAGATTCTTAGAAAAAAAAATCTATATGATGTCTTAAATGATAATGTGAAATGGATTGATTATGTGTTTATGAGATGATATGTAGATGTAATGTTTTTTATTTCTTTCCCCTATCCATTTATGATGATATATGGACACATGGATGTGAGTGCCATGATACTCAGATGTAATCATAATATGAAATGATTTGTGATATGTAGTAATATGAATGCAATGACATAAATCCATTGATGTGATATGACTATGCAATGAAATTATTATGATATGCAAATGATTATGATGTGGAAATGATTTACGTTATGCAATGGTATGAATGCAATGACGTAAATGCAATGATGTGAGATGATTATGATATGTAAATTTTTATGATATGGAGACTATTTATGTTATGAAATGGTTATGATTTGAAATGATTATGATTTTGTGATATGAATTTCAGATGAGATGTATGTATATTGATAATCAATGGATGTAGGATGAATGTATTAGTGTTGTTTTTGGTTAATTGTCATGAAACCATGTTAGCGCAGAGAGATGAAAGAAGAAATAAAATGATGAAAGGAGGATCCATCAAGTCCATGATCTACGAGACTTTATTGGAGATGATGATGATGATGATGATGTATTTGTTATCAAGAATTGGGATTTTAAAAGGGCTTACTTACCTTATGTTTGATAACACACATAGGCATGATGCATCAAGGTATAAAGAACCAGGATGGCATTGCACCTAGTGTGATGGACTTTGACTTGACAATCAGATAGGAGTATTCCTATTCACACTTCCCATACAAAACCTTATATAAAATGCAGTTCAAATGTTTTAAGTATCTTAGACCAAAACATAGAAAGACAAGTCTTCCTATGTGGTCAACAAGACACCTAAAACATCTTCCCTACAAATTGAACAAAGCATGCATGACCAAGGTTATATTACAAGAACATCCAACAAGCACAATAGATAAAAAGATAATGATCGTTGCCCCATTTATTTATTTCTACTTTTTTTTGTTTAGACATCATTGAGAGGTCATTGGAATGAGCGTAATAAGATAAATCATTAGACAAAGATCAAGTAAATAAACAAGCTAATGTTTTCCATACTGCTAGCCAAAACTAAACTACGATGATGCTTGATGTTGATGTCCATTGTAGGAAGGATGCATCCTAGGACATGATGTTATCAGATGATGGTGAGATTGATTGGATTATAAGCTATTGATATCAATATTTTACCAAATTGCTTACCTACTGACCTAGACTTGAGACCCTTGACGATTGAGTTTTCTCTTTTAACCAGCTAGACTTGTTTCCAACTGTTTTACCAAAGGTTGAGGGTGAGGATGATTTATTATGAGTGAATGTTTATTATGGGTAAAAGCGAGATATGACAGATGCATTTTTTGGGTTTTTTGAATATTTTTGGTGTTTTGAAATGTTTTGAGGCTATTTTTTGGTATTTTTTGAGATATTTTATAAATGTTTTACTTTTTCAAAATTTCCAATGTTTTTTGGTTTTTTCTGAGATTTTGACCAAGAGACTAATTTAAAGACGTACCCTAGGGGTCTCAGGGGCTGATCAAAGATTAGCCTTCCCTACGTTATACATGTAAAGACCACGTAGTGTGATTGACACAAACTCAATTATTGACAAGAAATGAATAAAAGGATTGCTAGCTTATTATGATAGACTTCTAGAGGACTGACCTATTGTGTCTCAAGGGTCGATCAAAGATCCACCTTTCCTATGTTCAAGCTCAGAGATGATTTAGTTTGATATGATGACTCTAATTTTATTTTTTTTGGAATTTTTGACCTATTTTTTGGATTCTTTGATACGTTTTGGATGTCTTTGGATTTTTTGATGTTTTTGGTTTTTTGATTTTTTGATGTTTTTTAATTTTTGATTTTAGGGAGATCAAGAATATACATGAATCCAATCTAATGCAGGAAAATTCCCCTATTGTGATACAATAGACTACTCTGATATAGGTAGGACAAACTGACCTTGGCAATATGCCAAGTAGTACTAGGAGGGACCATGATACAAACACATGATTAACCTATAATGCAGACATGGATGGGCAATGAAAGGATGTCATGGAATGTGATGGGTGATGTGGAACAAGATGAAGAGATCCCAGTGGATGGATAATTCTTTATTTACACAAGGTGCCTATTTTCTAGGTTTTCACCAAGGTAATTGTCCAAAGCACCACTGAAGTGGTTTTCACTAGAGGATGATTTTAATCTTTACTGTTTTCAATCCTTTTTTCTATTTTTTTTTTACTTTTATATATATATATATATATATTTGGATTTATACCTTGAAACTTAGGCATAAAACTTCTTAAGATGAGAGCTATTGATAGGCTTCTACATAGTCTTCCCTTCAAGCATTGAGAGTTGATATGCCCCTGACTTGTAGCTTGTTGTGATGATGAAGGGTCCCAACCAATTGGGTTCAAACTTTCCCTTACTATCTGGATTTGGTACATTTTTCTGATTCTCCTTCAATACTATATCTCTAACTTGTAAGGTCTGAGTCTTGGTCTTCTTGTTGTAGCTCTGCTTGAGATGGTTTTGGTAGACTTGAAAATGGTTTAAGTCATGCAGTAGTTCCATCTCATTCAATTATGATACCTGATATTCTTCATCTATAATGAGATTCTGCAACAATATTCTTATGGATGACAACTCGATCTCAATGGGGAGAATGGATTATGATTCATAGACTAGGGAGAATGGGGTTGCACCTATTGGTGTGTGCATACTTGTCTAGTAGACCCATAGGGTGGGGTTCAACTGCAAGTTCCAGTCATGACCATCTTCATTGACTATCTTTTTGAGGATTCTTAAGATGGTTTTATTTGTAGCCTCAGTTTGGCCATTACCCTGGGGGTAGTATGGAGTAGAAAAGAAGCGCTGGATGTTGAATTTCTAGAATAAATCTCAGACATCTTGGTGTTTGAAAGGTGTCACATTATCTAAGATAATGGTTTCTAGGACACCGTAGTGACAGATAAGATAGTTAAGGATGAATTTGGAAAATTCCTTTCCTATGATATAGGTCATAAGAATGGCCTCTACCCACTTTGTGAAGTACTCTGTAGTGGTGATAATGAACTTGTGTCCATTAGATGAGGTGGGGGTGATTTTTCCAATGATATTGAGCCCCCATTGCGAGAAGGGCCATGATGTTAAAATCAAGTGGAGCTCTTGAGTTGGTGCATAGATGAGATCCCCATGCTATTGACATTAAAAGAATTTCTTGACATATTCATGGGCTTCCTTCTCCTTTGTCGACTAATAGTACCCCATTCTCAATATCTTATTGGAAAAGGTCATACCACACAAATGTGAACCACATATGCCATTATGTACCTCAATTTAAGTAGTCAAAGCTTCCTTAGCATTTAAGCATCATCAAAGGGTTCCCTCAATACTCCTATAGTATAGGGTGTCACCAAAGATAACAAAATGGGATGAAATCTTGATAAAGGTTCTCTTTAGATTGGGGGTGATATCGGCATGGAGGACTCCTATTCTTAGATAAGAGTATATGTCATGATACCATGAGTTACTAGGACCAATGATTTCATACAGAAATTCAGACTTTGGTACCTCAAATGTTGGTATGAGCAACCACTCTACGAGGAATTCCTGATTTGGGATGTTGCGTGCGACATCTAGTAGTGATCCAATTGTTGCTATAACATCAACTGCTATGTTATTTTCCCATGGTATCTTCTTGAAAGTTATATTAATGAAGGATTCTCTGAGGCTTTCCAATAGTTTCTTGTATGGAGTTAACTTATCATCCTTCATTTGGTATTCATCATTGACCTGGTTGATGATAAGTTGTGAATCGCCATAGACCTTTAGTTCCATGATCTACCACTGTACTAATATCCTGAGTCCAATCACTAGAGCCTCATATTCTACAATGTTATTAGTGCAAGGAAAAGACAACTTATACGATTTGGGTATGCAATCTCCTTGTGGTGTAATGAAGAAGACTCTAGCTCCTGACCCATACTGTGTGTAGAATCCATCAAAGTACATTTACCAGTGATATATTATGCTTATGTTAAAGATGGAATCCTCATGGAATTTTGATACAAGTGGATTCTCTGAGTATATTGGTGCTTCTTTCATCTGATCTACAATCACTTGTCCTTTAATGGCCTTCTATTCCACATACTCAATTTTGTGTTATCTCGGGATCATAAATCATTTAGTTCTTCACTATGTGAGCATTGTTCTAGAAAGAAGATACTTGAGAGGATCGATCTTGGCAATGAGTTTTATTTGGTGTGTCAACATATAGTGTCTGGATTTATGTGCTATGAAAAAGACCACTAAGAAAGATTTCTCAATGGATGTCATGTCCCACCATGGTTCTACTAATGTAGTAAATAGCTCTCTGCTTTCTATTTTCATTATGTTGTGCTAAGAGAGCACTAAGGGATGTTGTTGTTTCTGATATATAGGATCAAGGGTTTGCCTAGAATTTGTGGCCTAAGAACCAGTTGTGTGAGCAAGTACTCCTTGATCTTGTTGAACGTCTGATCACATTTCTCATCCCATTTGTGTGCTACCCCCTGGTGGAGTAGATGAGAATATGGGATAGCCTTATCTGTTAATTGCACTATGAATCATCGGATGGACTGGAGTCTTCCTTGTAAGCCTCTTAGTTTCTTCAATGTCCTTGGTGCTTCCATCTCAAGAATTGCTTTAACTTTGGTGGGAGCTATCTCAATTCCTCTCATGGATACAATCTACCCTATTAACTTGCCTGATTTTACCTAGAAGAAACACTTCTTTGGATTTAGTCTAACCTTGTATTATTCTATCCTATCAAAGATGAAATTTAGAGCTTATATTTGATCTCGACATTTTTTTGATTTGGCCAATATGTCATCAACATAATCTTCCATAGTTTTTTGAATCATATCATAAAAGATCAATTTCATAGCTCTTTGATAGGTTGCTCCTATTTTCTTAAGCCCAAATGGCATCATGTTCCAATAGTATGTTCCCCATGGACAAGTGAATGTTGTCTTGTGTTGATCTTCTTTAGCTATCATGATCTAATTGTACCTTGACAATCCATCCATTAGTGATAGAATTTCATGTCTATGTTTGGGAGAGGGAAATCATCCTTGGGACATGCTTTGTTTATATCCCTGAAGTCAGTGCAGATGCAGATGCCCCCAATGGGTTTTGAAATAGGTACAAGGTTTGAAACCCACTCTAGATAATCAATTGGTTGTATGAAGCTAGAATCAAGAAGATACTGCAATTCCAATTTGACTAATAATGTTATTTGAGGATGCATCTTCCTTAACTTTTATCTCACTAGCTTTGCCTCTGGATATACAACTAGATGGTGCACCAAAACTTCTAGATCAAGACCAAGCATGTCGACGTAGGTCCATGCAAAGTTCACCTTTCTTTCCCTTAGGAACATAGCTAGAATTTCATGTTCCTTTGTCAAAAGTAATTCTGGATAGAAGGTTATGTGTGGTGTTTCTTTTGTCCCTAAGTTGATTGGATTGCACTTCTTTGCTAAGAATGTTGAATTCTCTTGATGAATAGAACTAAGAGGAAGATTGAATCCCCCATCCTTCAGTGCCTCAAAGAGGTTTTCACTATTGGATGCATCCTTTGTTTAACTATTTTTGGGTCTGAAAGTGCCAGTATGTAGTTTTCACTTAAAGACCCAGAGATTATTCTCAAATTTTCACTTTTGTGACTAAGAGATTCAATCGTTTCCCTATAATAAGCATGCATGTCTATTTCAATGTTGAATCTAGCTTTGTGATCTCTATATGGTATTGTATCTCACAATCCCATGAATTCCAAGAGAACTTCATCATTTTTGAATGTGTCTAGAATTGGTGGTCCTCATTGGTCGTAGTCTATCAGCTACGGATATACTAGCTTTAATTCGTGGGTTTTGTTGTTTGAATTAAAAGGTACAGTGGAAATCATGAACAACGAAGAGACTTCAAATAATGTAGGTAAGTCAGTAAGAGTATCCTCATCACCGTCACTCCAACATACATCAATTATGTCAAAGGTACAATTATCTAAGGGTAGAACTATGGATACTCATAATCGAAGAGGAGCTTTGACTATTTTAATAGGGGGACTTCTACCATGCACGGTTATTTTCAGAGGGGTGCATCCAAGACCAATATTTTTTTTTGCTTCTCAACAATGATGGGTTCTAATTAGCCGTTGTTTTTCCCTAGGCTTTCAGTCTTATAATAGCCCATGCCCAACATTAATTGTAGTCCTTTGTTAACATCGTCTACCAAAAGATTCGGTATAGGTCTTTCATCTTGATATAGGAGACTAGATATTTATTTTTTGTCCACCACTTCTCAACCTAGATCCCTCCAACTTTTGAATCTAGAGGAGTCTACTTTGAATGTTTGGGATATTGCGTTGGCTAGTTGTGGTTGTCCACGGTACCTAGCAGATTGAGGTAACTCTCCTATTACAAAGTAACCCTTCTTCATTTTGTAATCTCCCAATCCATTCTCTTGGATATCAACTTTGATATCATAAATGGTGGGAATAGAAGGTGTCTTTGTCTTAGAAGTGGATGGTAAAGTGGATGGGTCCACGTATGAAGCTGTAGGGCCTTCATCATTTTTTGGGAACTTGTGGAATTTTGTAATATTTGGCTTCAAGGTTCCTACAGTAAGCAAAGGGCTCGAAATCACCATGGATGGTAACCACTTGGTTTTCAAAGGGGAATTTAATAGATTGGTAAAATGTGGATGCAAATACTTTAATCCCATGGATCCATGGGCACCCTAGGAGAATGTTATTAGGCTAGTCAAGATCGAGGACTTGGCAAGTAGTATCCATGATGGATGGTCCTACTTTGATAGGAAGTTGAATGGTGCATTGGGACACTCTTTCCTGATCATCATAAGCCCAAATTGTGGTTTCTTTTCCCTTTTCAATCATATCTTCAAAAAATCCTAGATTCTTTATTAGCTTGAAAGAAAAATATTTAGCCCCGCACCTCCATCCACCAAGACCCGTTTGACTTTATTTTTATGGACAAATAATTTGAGATGAATTGCACGGTTGTGAGATGGTTGGTTGGGATATCTTTTTTGAAGAATGTGAGGAGATGTGATGTGTTGATATATCCTACCATAGCCTATAATTGATCTACATCAAGGTTTGTGGGTACTAAAGACGTAGCAAGTGCATTTTCTAGAATATCCATGTGTAGGAAAAAAATTTAGCAACTCCATGATGGAGATCTAGGTGGGGGTCTTCTTTAGTTGTTCCAAGACATTGTAACCATTGGTAATTGACTTAGAATTTTTAAGGGTTGCTCTAGCTTGTGTGGATGGTCTAGGGATAGTGATTTTTCCACCTCGTGTAGTGACTTAACACTCAGCTTTGGACCCTAGGATATGGACGACCCCTACCCATTCATCTAAAAATGTGACAACATGGACATAAATGTGGTTGAATCTATCATACTTCTTTCCTTTCCCATCGTTGTTTGATTTATCATGATCCAACATCAGATTTGTGTATATCTTGAGGTCCTGATTTCTAGATGGTTGCTCAATGGTAATGGTTTTTTTTTCAATGAGATCTTGGATCAGGTTTTTGAGCCTCATGCAATTGGCTATTGTGTGCCCCTTTATCTTATGGAAATCACATAGGTGCTTCTCGTTATACCATGGTGGCTTAACTTGAGGCTCCTGGTAATTTTCAATGATTGGGAGCGTGATGATTTTGGCGTTAATGACTTGCTTCATGATAGATTCAACCGACTCTCCAAGCAGTGTGTACTTTAACTTTGGGGGATATAAATTTCTTGTGGATAGTCCACTTTGATCATTGATGCTATTGACTGTTTGTGTGTTGGGTTGGGGGGTGTTTTGGGTATTATTCTAAGGTTTTTGGTATGTTTTTTTATTGTGTGTTTGACTTTGGAGCAGTGATTACAACCTTGGCGTCAACAACACCATCATTGGTAACATTTTTTTTTTACCCATGTTCATGGTTTGTCATTGTATCTTTTTGATGTGTGATTATCTCGATAAGTGGGTGTCCCCCTTTGTGGAATGAGGGTTATTTTTATGTTAAGATATTTTGGGATGAGTTGATCATAGGTGGTGATGCACTATACTTTGAGATGGAAAACTAGAAGCCCTTCAAGATTCAAGATAATGGTTCTGACTTTTTGTTCCTCTGGCATAGCCCACTTTCTCTTGTTGGCCTTCGATTGCCATCATTGCAAGAAGGACGTGAATTATTCTCCCTTGTTTTGCTTAAGATTGAACAAATCCAAGCTTACATCCATGCCCATGTTGAATGAATAATTTTATGTGAAGGCGTCCAAAATTTCTTGGAACTTTTAGATTCTTCGAGGAAGATGGGAGAACCATTCCATGGCTAGGCCAACCAGACTTCGAGAGAAGAGCCTCATTAGATAGGAGTCATCATAGTTAAATTCCATGTAGTGTACATGGAATTCCCTAATGTGATCTTTAGGATTTCCAATTCCATAGTACTTGTCAAATTTTGGTATCTCAAAGCCTTGTGGGAACGAATTCATCACAATGCTCTTGTCGAACGGATAAGGGAATAAATTCCCTTGTGATTTTGGGGTCTTCCCTAATTGTATGTCCAACACCTATTGTGATATATTTTTTATTTGGGTGGACAAATCGCTTTGTAGGTCAAGCGGTGGAATGAATGTGTTTTGGGTTGGTGTAGTGACTTGGATGATCGATCAGGTGAATTGTGGACTTGGTGGTGTGTTTGTGGGAGTTTGTTGTGCAACTAATGCTTTCTGATATGCTTGTAGTTATTTTTATGCCAATAAAGCTTGTTGTTGGTCTTGTTGTTTTTGTTGTGCCAACAATGCTTATTGTTTCTATTGTGCCAACAATGCTTGTTTTTGGGATTGTTGTTGTTGTTGTGCCAACAATTCTTATTGTTGGGCTTGCTGTTGTTGTTGCGGTAACAATGCTTGTTTTTGGGATTGCTATTGAGCTTCTTGTTGTTACGCTTTGTATTGCTGCAAATCTTGTTGGTAAGCCTATTGTTGTAACAAGGCTTGTGCTTGATGTTGGGCTTATGATTTTTCTTGAGAAGCTTGGGAAGCTTGGGCAGATTGAGTGGCTTGCATAGCTTGTTGTTGTTGCAATAAATCTTTTGCTTGCACTTGGGCTTATTTCTACTATATCAATACTTGTGCTTGCACTCAAGTAGCATATTGGTCTTGTGGTGCTGTGTTTTTGCTTACTATGTGCTTGTTGTGCAACTTGTGTGGCTTGCTAGGTTTGGAATTGCTAGAGTTCCCTTTGATAGGCTTGCAAAGACGCTTGTAATGTGATGTTGTATTGATTGGTTATTTTTGGATTTGGTGGTAGAGGTGGGGGATTTGGAATGGTATGAGATGGAATGATGAGATTTTATTGGGGTGGTTGTTGAGGCATTTGAGTAATGATAATGGGTTGGGTGGTGGATGGTATCGATGTGCTAGGTCCTTGGGAACTATGTTTTCATATATTTGAGGTGTCATGGGTGGTGTAATGATTGATTGAGGTTTTTGTATTGTTTCCACCTGGTGTTTCAATGTCAGTGGTATACCTGGAGGATTTGGTACACTTGGCAGATTGATTTGATTCGACTAATTTTAGATAAGTAAAGGGGATTGCCCTAAACCAAGGATTGGTGTGAATGTTGATGTCAATGGGGGAAGTGGTGGGGGGATAGGTGGTGATGATGAAGCATCAAAGATTCCCCCTAGTCCAAATAAACCCCCTTGTTCTTGTGATACCATGGGGAGGGAGACTTGCGATTCAAGGGAATATGTCGGTGTTGCAGAGAAAGTGGACAGATTATTTGTGTCTTGGAAGACGAGTGGAATGAATGGATGTTTTGGATCTTGAGGGATGTTATTCATGTCTAAATTTTGATTAATTACAAGGGGGTGTGTTTGAAGAGAATGGAGCAATGAACTCCCCTTGGTGATCATGGGATGGCTTGGAGCATGAGATGATGTTGGCTGGGGGATGGGTTAAATGATGCTTTGAGAGGATGGTGTGAATGATGTCGATGACATAATCCTGAGAGGTTGTTCCATAATTTTTCTTACATCATAATCAAAAGGGATTTTATCCCCTTCCTTTGTTAATTCTAGCATGTATTGTGAAGGATTAAGTCTCATCATGGTATTAACAATTTTGTGATTTTTGGGATTTTGGACAATCTCCAAGACTTCATCTTGAGTCATTCCCTAGATATTGTTGGTGATGTCCTCAACTTGGAAACCTCCCTCTTGAGGATCCTATGGTTGTTGAGGAAGGTTGAGTGGGAGATTTCAAGATCTGATGGGGTTCAATTCGGGTGCGGTTTGACTCAAGTTTCTTGAAGTAGATGTCTCTTTGTTTTGCTCCATGTTTTTCCTATGTTGAGATCGAGTTTAAACCATAAAATAAGGATCAACTTTCAAGAATATGGGAGAAAATATCTAATTCCTTAGGTTGGTCCAAAATTTTAGACTCAAAGAAG
This sequence comes from Sequoiadendron giganteum, assembly GCA_007115665.2. Classification (NCBI taxonomy): domain Eukaryota; kingdom Viridiplantae; phylum Streptophyta; class Pinopsida; order Cupressales; family Cupressaceae; genus Sequoiadendron; species Sequoiadendron giganteum. The sequence continues at coordinate 212,243,942 of CM021103.1, forward strand.
AAAATTTAAGTTGTTGGACTCAAGGGAACACTGAGAGGAGGCGTGAATCACTGTTTAACAAATCTTAAGTTAATTAATCTAAAACTCAACCATTCTATCATTACATTAAAAGAAAGATGCAAAAATTCAAAGGAAACATTCATAACACCATGACACAAAGAATTTTGCGTGGAAACCCTATTAGGGGAAAAACCATGGTGGAGGTTAATCCATAATTTGAGTACTCAAATAAAAGTTTTACAAAAGAAAGCACTTGCATTCAGGCACACTGCCTAGAGCTCACTGATCAAAAGAGAAGGCTCACTGCCTTACAAAAGTTCAGATTAAAACCATCTAAAGGATTAACTTAGATAGTAGCATCTATTTATGTCAGGTGACAATTTTGGTGAAGCTCATAGATTTGATTCTAGATCTTCTTTCTGAATCTACACTTTGCTCTACTCTACTCTGCTCTTTTTTGCCCTTCACATCACACATAGACAAATTTTCACTATTATTCTACTAAATTTCACATCACACATTCGCTATGTTATCTATACCCACTATCACACACTATTCCACATATCAAAATGATAAAACCAATCTCATATATATATCCGCTATCAAGGATTTGATCATTCTTATGTTGGATTCATAAAAAATTAAGTTATTCTCAAATGTTGGCCATATCCACCACTAATTCTTTATGCACATCCTCCAAAGTTGGTTAAGACCAAGAGAGGACCTAAACAAAAATAATCGATCATGAGAACATTTAATTAATCACTCCTTATACATCCACGATCACTATATTCGCTAGATCGACCTTATAGCACAAATAACTAACAAATTAGTGCATCGGATCTCCTAGATCGCATACCATTGAAATCACATTAGTATACTTCAAAAATAAGCATCAAGAAACATAAAAAAAAACATTCCTTAGAGATCCACAACCAAAAATAGTAGTGCAGTGATATGTTCAGATCAACTTTTATATGTATAACCGGATGTCCTGTTCTGTCGGTGTAAACCAGAAGTATACTATAGATTGGATCATGAATTAGGTTGCCATCAATGACAACACTTACAAGCCATATTCCAAAAATCTCCCCCTTTGGAATTGATGGCAACATTTAGTGAAAAATGAATAAGTGTCAAAATCATTATAAGTATGATGCCAAGTTTTTCTGCAGTCTCTCCCCCTAAGATTTATAAAGTATTTTTCATTGCATTCTCTCCCCGTTTGACATCAATGAAAAAGAATAGAAACCATATGCCAAAAATACAAAACATGTGTTCAAAATCTTCAAAACTCCTGATTATATATACCGACAATTCTCCCCCTTAGACCAAAACTTCAAAAATTGAAAAACAATTAACTGTTACTTTAGAAAATTATCTTATGATTTTTCTTCATTTCTGGAAGGAATTTCTTCCAAACATCTATTGTGATCCCAATGATAATGATCAAAATATTATTTTTGGATGTTTTGTTGACAATTTCAGTTAAAGATTTTGGAATTGTAATTGTGTCGTCCAGTTTCTCACCTTTCCTTCATATCTCCACCATCTGCTCCAATCTGCATTTGATTAGATCCTTCACCTTCCAAAAAGTATCCATAAGTTTGTTCTTGGTGAATTTAATTTTGGTGTGTTCAGACTGTAGCTCCCAAATTCTTTTCTTCATGGTGCCATCCTGATCCTAAAATGTTTCAAATCTTTTTCCAATGCCATTCAACTTTGTTTCAATTTGTTCTAATTTATCCTTGTAATTACTAACAACATGGAGCCAACAAATGTAATAGTTGTAGATGTTGTTAGATAAATTTATGCACTACCTCAACTCATTCATTTTCTTCTTTAGTTTGGTAAGTGTTATTCTAAACTACTCCTTCAAATGAGAAATGACTTCACCTTCTTCTTTGTCTTTATCTTCAGAGTTCATTGTTTCTTTACTACATTCAATCATTTCCTTAGGTAGAATGTTATGCAAACTTTCCAATTTGATCTTGTAGTGCTCAAAATGAGAATTTAGTACACTTAAAATCATGTAATGATCATATGATGGTCTAATAGACCATAACTTAGCAATCTTCTGCATTCCAACTTCTTCCTGAATAAGTTGTTGTAGTTTTTCTTTTGTTAGATCATCTTCTTCCTCACTGGCTTTTTCTGGTTCTAATTCAATTTTTTGTGGGTCCTTAATTTATTCATCAAATTATTCATTTGGAATATCAAAAATCTCCTTTTCTTTTCCTTTTCCCTCATTTATGGGAACTTTTCATTCCAGAGGGTCGTATTCAATAAATTCTTTTTCACTTTTCTGCTTTTTATCCATGCCACTGAAAGAGGAACCAAATTCCATTGTTCTTATCAGAGGGGAAATATTGACTGAACCACACTTTCCAAGCCAATTCTCAAAGAAATATTCAAATTCTAGATCTCAATTAGCCAAACTCCTAGAATATGAGTATATTTTATCTGCAAACTGATTTGTTTGCATTCCACGCCACATTGTCTATTTTTGGAAAACAATTCAAGAAATACATTGCAAAGCATATAACCAGAGTACAAAACCTCAAAGGGTAGCCTATTTATTTTTTCAGTTGCACATTCTCCATTAGTTGATCCTTTATCAACCCACATAGGTCAAAGTCTTGAACTTCGATTATCATCTTGTGAGAAATATAGACTACACCAGCCGAGGTCGCTCCTTCTCGGTTTCTGAAAAATAATTTATCTGAAATTCCATGTGCAATGTATTTAGTAATAGGATTCTTGATTGCCACAATAATCAGTTCCCTCTAATCTCCAATTATTTCAGTTAGGGTTTCAACTTCCTTGTTCCGGATGGATTTCTTCCTTAGTATATCTTCAACTTTGCATAATCCATTCAAATTCTCAATTATCTCCTTTGAGATGATGTAGGGTTTGTCCAAAGTTAAAGTATCATCATGTAATCTTCTCAAGATGAATTTAACAAATTATGCATTCTCAAAGTACGGAAACTCATTCCAAATATCCAAATTTCCATGTTTGGCTTTACTCAATTGCTTCAATTTGTTGGGTAATAGAAAATTCCTTATGGGCCTAATATTTCCACTCTTGTATTCATCCAAAATGATTGACCTCTTTATTTATTCCATTTTATTTTAGCACTTAGGTTTAAAAACTGTACACCAAATTATATGAGAATTTTGAAACCAATTGAAATACCTGATAGATTTCAAGTTTCAACAGCGAATCAACTTCTCTACTTTGGAATTCTTCTATTGAGTGCTCTCCTTCTTCTCTTTTTCAATGAAAAGTGACAAATGATGATTCCAACTTGAATTTTATAGCTCACACATGTGTAATAAATGCATTTTCCCTAATTTTTTTGGGTGCTCTATTTTCTTAGACAACGAGAGGAAAATTCTCTTTCAAACCTATGAATTCTTTGAATTTCCTTGTGAAAGTTCTCAAAAATATATGTGCATCATCAATACACCTTCTTGACCATTATTCGCATTTTGATACCATCCATAGACAAGGGAGGAAATATTTTCTTGAAAAACTCCCCCTAGATCAGTGGCTTGAAATCAATTATCAGAAGAATTACCGGAAGCAGGTTCTAGTGTAGAACTGTTTCCATCTTCATAATCATTCTTTCTTACCCATGTCTTATTCATCTTGTCTCTTATCTCATCTGTAGTCACTTTTCCTTTTCCTTTGTCATCTTTTTGTATATTTCTGCCTTTATATATCAGACCTTTTCTATCCACATTTTTGTTTCTGCAGAATCTTGCAATGTGACCATATTTATTGATATTGTAGCTCACAGTAATTCCTTGTCCATACCTATCATTCCATTGATTTATTCTTGATCTAAATTGATTGGAAATATGTCCAAATCTTCCACATGTGTAACATTCAACATTCTTTCTATTGAAAAAGTAGTTTGACATATTTATGCATTCATTTGATTTATGACCAAACTTTTTGCATTTGAAACACTGACAAAAAAATGATGAATCTCTTGATTTCATATTAATTCTACATTGAGTAGCCATATGGCCAAATTTATTGCAAGAAAAATAGTATCCATTAAATTTTTGAGCATTAGGTTGTCTTATTGGATACCTTCCACCTTTGTTTATTAAGTTTCATTGTCTGAAATTATTTTGTCCATGTCTAGAACTTTCTCCTTTTTCATATCCAAGACCTCTTTTATCATTTCCAGTCTTCTTTCCTTGAGTCAACTCATCAAACTTCACTGAACTAATCTCAAAATTTTATTTTTACTCATTTACAGTAGTAAGTTCATTTCTAAGGATAACAATCTGCTTACCAAGTTATTCTTCATTTTTTCTAGATTGTTGCAGTTCACTTTCCAATTGAGCAAAATTTTCATTTATTCTTTTGTGTTCATCAGATTTATCCTTTAAGTATTGAGATAGATTCTCTTCATTCTTCTTCCTTTCTTCAATATCTTTAGTTAGCTTCATCACCGTAGATTCCATCTCATACTTTAGGGTAGCATTTTATCTTGCAGGATTTTCACATTCTTCAGTTATTTCCTTCAAGGTTTGATTCAGGTGAGCAAGCATCATTCATGTTTTCACTCTCTTGTTGCTTGGTCTGATCACAAAGATCCTTCCTTTTCTCCTTGAATTTAACGATCTGATCCTTCAATGACTAAATGAATTTGTTAGCATCCCTAATATTTTCTCTCAATTCCTGTACTTCTTCTTTAGACTGATCAAGGTCATCAGGTGCCACCAAAAGTTGTTGTTGAAGACTACCAGAGTCCATTACATTCCAAGATCCACCTCAAGCTGCTAAACTTATTCCAAGGAACCAAAATCTCTAATACCAATTGTTGGACTCAAGGGAACACTGAGAGGGGGGGTGAATCAGTGTTCAAAAAATCTGAACTTAATTAATCTGAAACTCAACCATTCAGTCATTACATTAAAAGAAATATGATAGAATTCAAAGGAAACATTCATAACACCATTACACAATTTTTTGTGTGGAAACCCTATTAGGGGAAAAACCACAGTGCAGGTTAATCCACAATTTGAGTACTCAAATTAAAGTTTTACAAAGAATGCACTTGCATTCAGGCACACTACCTAGAGATCACTGCTCAAAAGAAGGTTCACTGCCTTACAAAATTTTAGATTAAAACCATATGAAGGATGAATTGAGATAGTAGCATCTATTTATGCTAGGTGACATTTCTAGTGAAGCTCATAGATTTGATTCTGGATCGAGTTTCTGACTCTGCACTTCGCTCTGCTCTACTTTGCTCTTTTTTGCCCTTCGCATCACACATAGACAAATTCACACTATTATTTTGCTTAATTTTTCATCACACATTTTCTATGTGCTCTATCCCTACTATCACACACTGTTCCACATATCAAAATGATAAAACCGATCTTATATATATCCACTATCAAGGATTTGATCATTCTTATGTCGGCTTCATAAAACATTAAGTTCTTCTCAAATATTGGAAAGATCCACCACTAATTCTTTATGTGCATCCTCCAAAGTTAGTTAATACCAAGAGAGGACCTAAACATACATAATCAAGCATGAGAAAATTTAATTAATTAATCCTTATACATCTGTGATAACTATATTTTCTAGGTCATCCTTTTAGCATAGATAACTAATAGATTAGTGCATTGGATCTCCTAGATTGCATACCAATGAATGCACATCATTATACTTAATGAATAAGAATAAAAAAACCTTCCTCAGAGATCCACAACCCAATATAGTAGTCTAGTGAGATGTTCGAATCAAATTTTATATGTATAATTGGATGTCTTGTTCTTTACCCTGTTTTTCTTGTGTAAACCAAAACTATACTATAGATCGGATGCATGACTTAGGTTCCCATCAATGACAACACTTACAAGCCATATTCCAACATAATTTTGTTTTGAGGATCAAAGGATGGATTAAATAAGGATGGTTTGAATGATTAAACTCTTAAAAATCTTGAAGGGACACTAGACTTTAGAAATTTTTGATTTTTGAATTTTGATTTGGTTTGGGTTTGATTTGGATTTGGGTAATGAACTCATAAACCCCAAGATGTTGGATGTTATCTTGGGATAAAAAATTTCACACGGTGATAATTTAACTAAGTATATGAAGAAGGATTCATCTACACATACTTAGTCAAACAAGATGATTTTTGATTTGATTTTAAGGATTTTCGAAAGGTCTAGCATGAAGGATTTCTCCAAGATTCTAAGAGTTGTTGGTGAGATGATATTTTGATTGATGTTTGAGGGAGGGATAAGAGAATTGATTTTGATCCTAAATTGGACTTAGAGAGACTTCCTTTCTACAAGACCTCGGTATTGAAGAACATGCTTGTACTTCCTATGTGAGAAATTAAAATATTTGAAAGAGACTTGGGTTTTGACAATAATAAAATGAATACAAGTTGGGATTGTCTCTTGAAGCTCTTTTGTAAAAATTATAGACCAATCTTTCTCTAACTTCGTAAAGTCTTGAAAGAAGTTTTTGGAGAGATTTTGGACTAAGGTGCTTATGGCGATTGGACTTGGGAATTTTGACTTTTTGGGAAATCATGAGATCAAACACAAGTCAGGTTCAATTTTCTCTTATTTTGCTTAGATTTGGTTTTTTTTTTTTTAACACAAACACTTTCTTGATTAGGCTTCCAAACTGAATGTCTAATGTCTTAGTTTCTTTTCATCCCACAAGGTCCATTATGTGGAAATTAAGAGAATCAAGGCAATAGTTCCCTAATGTTAACTTTAGTGAGAGAAAATTGATATGTAAATCTGAATACTTAGAATGCTTTAAGGATGATATCCCTAAGGAAAAGTAGTAGAACTTGTATTTTTCAATAGTATTTGATCCTCTTAAAGGGTTTGAAATTTTGATAATTTTGTTGAATGTTTGTTTTCCAATGTTTTATATCCAAGAAAAGTGTTTTGATTCCAAAGTGATGCACAATCCTAGGATGGAAAGAGACAATATTTGTTGAATTCCCACTTGGATAAATCCACCTATGCTTATTCAAAGAGGATGAATAGAAGCTTGACCACACTAGCTCCCCTCCATGGCACACACTTCTCAGGTTAGCAAAACTTCAGTTCCCATGAATCTTCCATGATGAATGATTCATATCTACTTTGAACCAAAAGTACATGGGAAGCAAGAGCACACGTGATATACTTTAACTCACACTCGCAAGATTTGTTCAATTTGAAAAAAAAAACAAATTGAAGTGTGGAGGAAATCTATTATACAACTTAATATCATCGAAAGAATTTTTTTTCTCAAGATCATTGTGAAGCATGAGAGAAGTTCATATGCCTTTTAAATGATATTATTTTGTAAAAGAGATTACAAAACACAAAAGAAACACATGTTCATTTTAGACCTCAAAGCAATAATGAATTCTTTTTATAGCACCAAGATGAAGTGTGAAGTTTTCTTATTCAAAATTTTAATCCAAAACAAACTCTAGTAAGTTCCTAAGGTTATTTTTAACCCTTTGCTTGTTCCTTTTAAAACCCAAACGAAAATTATTTGAGTCCTAAAAAATGAAGATAATAATGTCCTCAAAAATTTGGATTATTTTTGCTCCCAAAGTATTTAAAAACACTTGTTACAATCATGTGATAATTACATAGAAAATCTTCTCTTTGTTTCCTCCTCTTTTTGATCACCTCAACCTACAAAAGCGGGTTAATCAACAAAAAACAGAGCCACAAAATAGGTTAAAATCTCAAGGTGATAACAAACAAAAAGCATATGTTAAAATAACTTGAAAGTTGACCTTTTACCCAACTCTAGTGTCACAATCTATGAAGGTGTCACTATTTGGAGAAGTTCAGCGATGCTCTGGTGAAGTCAGTGTTGTTCTATGGAGAAATAGAGACTGTGATTGTGTCGTTGTTTCACAAAGCATTGCTCTTTGGAGTTTGACAGACTAGCCCAGGTAGAAAATGGTAGAAGCATCACCCTTTGAAGAATACATGTCAATATATAGCAACGCTGGACTAATAGCATCATTGTTTGTCTTTTGCAGCATCGTTGTTTCTTGAAGGCACAAAAAATTTGAAAACAAATAGTGGAATTTTGACAAAAAATGTGTTAATTTTGAAAGGTGAGCCCTCCTTCTAGTGCCAAAATGTGAATGCTTCGTCTAGACCTGCTCAAACATCATCAAACAATCAAATTTTAGTCATTAAACAAGTCTAAAACAATCATTCCTCATGCAATTCATTCAAATGTAAAGAACAAGAAACAAAGTGAAATTAATCAAATGAAATATACTAAATCTTGCTCAAGACATTCAAACCAACATCCCATGGTGGAATTGGTGCTACTTTGATGTGGAAAGTAGCCCTTTCCCAATTCCTTGATGAAATTTGATGAAGATTGTTGATGATTGTGCTCCTTGATGAAAATTTTACTATAATCTAGCTAATATTGATAAAATGCTATGAAAACCTTGATGAACAATGGATGAACTTGCCTAAAATCTATGGATAATATTCTTGCATAAAGTCATGGATCCAAAATCAATAGAGGAAATCTTCATTTATAGGAAAGAAGGATGGAGGAATGAGAAACATGAAGGATGTGGGATTAAAGATGAACCAATAAAAATGTGCCATTTGTCAACTCGCTATTGAAGAGAGGTGGAGCACATTTTGGTCAATGTGAAAATAAATGTAATTAGGTGGAAATTTGAAATTTGAAATCTGGCTTGTGGAGGAAGATATGAAAGAGGAGTTAATGCCACTTGGCTCAACAAAAAAGACTGGTAAGAGACTTAAATTCCAGGTTGGACGACAAGTCATTTTGGGAGGGAGATATCAAATTGGAGGAATATTCCAATGAGAAGCCCTTTTGAATGAAAATAGGAGATTTTATAAATCAATTAAATTGATTTACATGTGCAAGTTGCAAAATCTAGAGGATTTGATGGATTAGAGTTGGAGTTAATTAGGATTTAATTAACTTAGATGGAGATTAGTTTATTTGACATTTGACTTATATTTTTGGATTTATTTAAATCAAATGAGAGGAATAGTGGACATTATATTTAATTAAATAAAGTTTGGTTTATTTAATTAGAAGGGGTGATGTTAGATTTAATCAAATAAGGGTGATTTATTTAATCAAAAGAGGGAATATGATTTAACCAAATAAAATGAATTATTTAATTAAAAGAGGGACATTAGGATTAAATAAAATTGATTTATTTAATCAAAGAGGAAATATTAGGATTAATAAAATGATTTATTTAAATAAAAGAAGATGATAATTTAATCAAATAAAGATAATTTATTTAATTAAAAGAGGAAACTTGATGAATTAATTAAGGATTATTCAATTAATTGGTTATTAAAGAAGTAATTTAGGAAGAAATGATGTTAGTGGATCAGGATCAAGTGCATGATATCAATCAGGGTAATTTGAATGTCTACAGTAACAATGTGTGAACTATAAATGACAATTTTGGATGCAATTTTTTTAATCTAAAATATAAAAATTGGCTGATTATAAGATTCCTAAATCTGAAAATGCTGATTTTGATGTAATTTTGAAATTAAATAAAGCAATTTTTTTACTTTTTTTAGCTATCTGAAATATGCCTAAATTAATTCAATTAAGAATTTTAAAACAGAGATATGCAAGTAGACATAGACTAAAGACACAAAGACGAAGAATTATGCAATTTTATTTGATCCAAGTGCATAAGGATAGAGGTGCCCAAGGGAATCTATGTCCTTGATGGGGTGTCTGAAAATTGAAAATTGAATGTTTATTAGACTATACAAGTGATTTGTTTCTATGTGAAAATAGTTCTAAACGTCAATATTTGTCCATAATTTGCTCAATTTAAGACAATGTGACACAAATATAAATGTATAACAATTCTTAAATAATAAATGACAATTATGAATGCAATTTTCAATGTAGATCTGACCTAAATATCTTAAATAAACCTTAATGCAACCTATGTTGCAATATGATATGTAATTTTTTGATTTTTTATGTCTTTTATGATGCAAAAATAAAACCCTAAATGAACAATGCAAAACAATGCAATGCAAACTTAGATCTAGGGTGCAATTTCCGAAGGTATATAATGTTAATAGGTTAGGTTCACCAAAATGAAACAAGAAAAAAGAGAACCTCAGGCTTAAAGTGAAAAACCTAGGATTTAAATTTTTGTGTATTGTGGGTTCTTTTTCTAATGTTTCATTAAGATGGAGATCACCAAGGTGATTATATTGAATTTCAACCATGGAGGTGAGACAATTAGATCCAAATTTTCATATTTTTGAGTTTTGGAATGAATTGGAATTGATTTACTTTGATTGACCTAATTAGACTATATGCCCTAATATGAAAATTAAAGATTCCAACAATTAACAAACTATAAGATAGATCTGTAGGTAGATCTAGGAAGGAAAAAGCATTATGTACCTATCTTGAAAGTTTTGTGTTGGTTTGAATATGAGGAAAGAGTCACCCAAGGGAATTTAGGTCCTTGTATTTCTTTTTTGAAACTATTTTGTAGTCCTTTGATGTCATATTTGAGATCCCTATTTCCACTTGCAGACTTGTCAGATCACTATTGGATAATTTTGTGGGTGATTTTTTATGAGTTGAAAATATGTTTGGCTTTGGCTGCAACAATGAATAAATGATGTTAAAACTTCCTTAAATATTCTCCAAAATTAGAATCCTACACATTCAAAGAGAGGGAAAGGGTTGTTCCATTTAGGGGCTTTCCTTAGTCAAAATCCGTGTTGGTGATTCCATTTCCACAATGGAAATTTCAATGATAAAATAAAAATTGATAGGAAGGAATGATGAATCAAAAAAGTGTTGCAACTCACTACCCTTCAATGGATTCCTTGAAGGACTAAAGTCATGCACATTACTTCAAGGTCGTAGATCTTTTTTGCTTATTTGCTTGAACTTCTTGGAGACCTACAAAAAGAGTTAGCCTTCACAAACTGTAGACAAAAAAAATATACAGATTGATTCTACACATCTGATCCTAATCTTACTAACATCAATTCTTTCTGAATCACCCCCTTTATTAATCAATTTAATTGAATAATCTTTATTTGATTAAATTCATTATATTTCCTCTCTTAATTAAATAAATCAAAGTTATCTCATTAAGTCACCCACTTCTATTAATTGAATATATTATTTTATTTAATTAATTTGATAATCCCTCTTATAATTAAATAATTCACTTTATTTAATTGCTTTCTAAATTAATCTATTTTAAATTAAATAAATTAGTCTTTATTTTATTTAATCTAACATCATCCTCTTTAATTAAATAAATCCATATTTATTTAATTAAATCTAAATCCATTATTCCTCTCAACTTTGATTTAAATTGATTCTAAAGTCTAAGTCAAAATTGTCAAATCATCTAATTTCCACCTAAATTAATCAAATAATGATTAATCCTAATCCTAATCACTCCAATCCTCTAGATTTTGCAACTTGCACAAATAAATCAATTTAATTGATTTATTAATTCCTCTATTTTCCTTCAACTTGGTTTCAATAAAGGAATATTCCTCAAATTTGAAAATCCCTCCAAAAGGGATGAGTACATCCAACAAGGCATTAAAGGCCTCTTACATGTACTTTTCCTTGAGCCAAGTGGCATTTAATCCATTCTTCTCTCCCTCCAACTTGTCATTCACAAATTTCAAATTCCACCAAACTTCATTTATATGCACATTCATCAAAATGTGCTCATTCCTCCTCCAATCAGGGACAAATGGCCTTCTCTCATTGGTTGGTCTTTTGTATTACATTCATCCAAATCCTTTAAACTTCCATTCTTCAAATCTATAAATAGAGGGAATCTCCATAATCCAAGAAATCTTACTATACTTAATTTCATCTACAACTTCATCCACTTTCATTCAAGTTTCATAGTTTTATCAAGGTTATTGACAAATTGCATCAAGGAATCAACAATCATCATCAAAGATCATCAAATCACATCAAGGAGTTGGGAAAGGGCCATTTTCCACATCAAAATGGCACCATTACCCCATGTGATTGAGATTTTTCTCATTAAAATAGGATTTTATTAGATTTTATTACTTTGTTCTTCATCTTATTTCTTATTTTCATGTTTCAAACTAATTTCATGGGGAATGTTGATCTAACTTGCATAATGATCTAATTTTATGTTCTTTCTCTTGTGTTTGTGCAGGTATAGATTGACCATTCACATTTTGGTGCTATCAGAAGAACATGCTAAATCTAGATAGCAAGGGCAAGTTTGAGCCCAACTGCTTGGGACCATTCATCATTACAACAGTCTACAAATCAAGGGAATATCAACTATCAACAACCAAAGGTGAATGTCTATAGGAACCCATGAATGAATCTCATCTCAAAAAGTTTTATGCTTGATCTTTTAAGGGTAAAACCAAAAATACAAAAAAATCAAAATATATCAAAATCCAAAAAAAAATCTAAAAAAGGATTGAAAACAATAAAGAGAAAAATTGTCCTCTAGTGAAAACCACTTCAATGGTGCTTTGGGAAAATACCTTGGTGAAAACCTAACAAATAGGTGCCTTGTGTAAATAAGAACTCTTCATCCACGAGGGTCTCTACAATTGATCTCACAACACTCATTTATCCATCACCTTTCATCCCCCTCATCCTTCCATTCATCCATCTGCTTCCATATCATAGCTTGATCTTGTGTTCGTATCATGTTCCACTGTAGTACTACTTGGCACATTCCTGAGGTCAGTTTGTCTTGCCTATATTGAAGTAGTCTATCACATCATGTTGGGGGCATCTTCTTGTACTTGCATCAGATTAGATTAGTGTATATTCTTGCAATCTTCCATAAAATCATAAAATCCTTCAAAAAAGTAAAATTACATCAGAAAATCCAAAACATCCAAAAAAAAAAAAAAATAGATTCATCCAGTATGAACTACATCATCTCTAATCTTGAACATAGGCAAGGTTTATCTTTGATAATCCCCTAAGACACCCTAGGTCAGTCCTTTAGATGTCCATCATAATAAATGGGCAATTCCTTTATTCATTTCTCTTTAATTATTGAGTCCACATCAGTCAAAATACATGGTCTCTGTGTGTATAATATAGGCAAGGCTAATATGTTGATCAACTCTTGAGACCCCTAGAATAGGTCTTTAGGTTAGTTTCTTGGTCAAAATCTCAGAAAATATCAAAAAATTGAAAAATCTCAAAATCCCAAAAAACAGCCTCAAAACATTTCAAAACACCAAAAGCATCCATATATTTGAAGAAAATCCATCTGTCTCATCCCGATTTTACCCAAAATAATCTCATTCATAATAAATCAATCATCATTTTCATTCTTTGGTAAGTTAGTCGGAAGCAAGTCTAGTAGGTTCTAAAAGTGAAAGCCCTAAAAAATGAGAAACTAGCACTACTGGTTGCTGCCCTCTCGCACCTGTCTCTCAACATGCTCCTTATGTTGTCTCATCCCTATTTGTTGGGAATAATCTATCACCCAGGCCCTTGCTAGTATTGCATGTCAATAGTGCAACCTGTGGTACTCCGCCTTTCTAATTGTCTCGCGGTATACCCACATCAAAATTGTCCTACCCTGAGAAGTAGAGGTCGTGCTCTCTAGCTACCATCTTTGGCCTATCTCCTAGTCTCTCTCAGACCTTGCCTAGTCCCTCTCGATAGTCAACACCTGCATGTGAGCCTACAAAACTTGTACCTATTCCCACAATTGTTGTATGAGGGTATCTCTCTGATTTAACTATAGTGGTGGTGGTGGCAGAGGCTGATGTTGATGGTCCCTTGGGACCTCTCTCTCTCCATCCCTTGACACCTGGGCCTCTGCTAGGCCTGTCTCTCTACATCCCTTTGCTAATCTCTGGGGGGTGTTTGTTGAACTCTCTGCTCTGGGTGATGTGGAGGTGGTCCATCTCCTCCTCTATCCCCATCCCCATCACCATCTCCTCTACCTCCCTACCCCTACCCTTGACCTTCTTACTTGCCTCTAAGCCTCTATCGTATGGGTACCGCACCTGGATCTTTCAATTGTAGGGGTGCTCTAAACCATGTTGTGTAGGCCTGTTTCACTCTTGCATCCCCCTGACCCTGATCATATGGCCATGGTATGACCACCAGTTGTCTAAATGAAGTAACAACTTCATCGATCGGGATGGGTTTTCCCCATGTTGTCTCCTTGTTAGTACGTTTGAAGATGGCTGCATACTAGTCATTGAGATGATCCTTCCTATCCTCAAACTGTCTGGCCACCTTGTTTGGAAGATACCTCTCTACCATGGTATGATCCCTCCCTTGCATGATCCTGTCCTGGCATGCAAACAAAATTTGTTGTACATCATCATACCATGGACTAATACCAAGCCATGGCTGCCAGGTGAAGACTATCATCTCATCTATAACTCTCCTCTAGGGAGGGATGCCACCTACCCTTGTATGTGTGAAGGTAGTCACTACCCCTCCCCATTGTCAAACAATGGGATCATCTGGCTCTAAGGAAATTGGTGTAACCTATAGACAAAGCACTGCTATATGCTCCCAAGCCTAGACATGCAAAAGTGTGACCCCTACCCCAATGGCCCTACTATCCAAATATGCAAACTCATGAAGGTCATGGTAGAGTGAAGCCAACATCACTAGCCCCCATGAAAAACACTCCCTCTAGTAGTGCATCTTCTCCCATGCAAGACCCCATCATGGGTTGAAATATCACCCACGCTGATCTGGTGCCACAATACCAAAGATAATATCGGCAACAATCAATCTAAAAGTGGGCACTGTGCCCCTATACTGCTCTAGCTCTATCTGACCCTAAGAAAAAATAATCTCATCAAGCTCCATCACCTCAAAGCACACATCCCTCATAGCATCCACATCATAGATAACTCTCTCTCCATGGATTAGGAATCAGAGGATGCGCTAGACATCCTCAAGGGTAATTGTAGCCTCTCCTATGAGTAGGTGAAATGATGATGTCTCACTATGCCATCTCTCTGCTAGGGTAGTCTTCATGCCCAAATGTGTCTAGATGAGGGCAGCATACACAATGTACCACAACCCTATCACCCCAAGGTGCTCCTAGAGAAACTTGTGCATACCAACTAACCGACTCAAAACTAGGGACCGGTGCTCCTATGAATGTAGTATCCTAAGGTCCTCCTACACAAGAAAAGCCACAATGTCAAGTTTAAAAAAAAGTCGGGCTCTCACCTTGAGTTTTCACGATTGAAACAATAAGTGAGTCATTGTTTACAATTGCAGCACAATTTGTAAATTCAAAACTACATTGTTGTGACACAGTTTGACCCCCTTAACTCTAAATTGCACCAACTCATTGCAGTTTGATAGCACCCCTAAAACCTAAAACCCAGAGTGGACCATAGTAGTGCACGTTGCAAATGCGCCTAACTTTTCCCAAAACCCTAATTTCTAAACTCCACCGTAGTGGTACAGTTTGCAAATGCAACACTACTTCTGCCCTTCTAGCAATGCTAAACTGCATTACATGACCTACGTTGACTGTTTGACCCTATTAAATGCATGTAAAAATTGACAAAATGAGATGAGTAGGAGTCACATACCACTTTTCCTACACTGGTTGGCCCCTGGTACATTTGCACTCGATCATACACATGTCATGGAAGCACTCATTGTGCCATCTCAAATAGTAGTCAGAGCTCAAAGTGCAAAAAAATCTCAAAAGGCTAAGTGTGCAAATGAATTGAAAGTGACCCCTTGGGGCCTATTTAAGCCTAAAAATCAAGGTTTTTTAACCCTGTTTAGCTATCCAATTAGGGTTTTGGACCCTTGATACCATTTTTGCTTGATTGAAGGCCATTTTGCATCTTTTTTCGTGTTTTGGCATGTTTTTGGTATCTTGGACCCTTTCTGGACCCATTGGGTAGCTTGTCCTCTTTTTTCGTGAGATCACCCAATAATCCAAATTTTCATCTGATCTCTCGAGGGGGCACTATACCAACATAATCCTTCTCATTGGGGCAGCAACGGAGCATCTAAAAAAAATGATTTTTAATTTTTTTTTGATCTAAGTAGTTTATTCTTTGAACCAACGCAACAAGTGCATTGCTTCAAAGAGGGGCAAAATGTAAACATGAAAAATATATAGATTGATCCTACAAATCTGATCCTAATCTTACTAACATCACTTCTTCTTGAATCACCCCCTTTATTAATCAATTTAATTGAATAATCTTTATTTGATTAAATTCATCATATTTCCTCTCTTAATTAAATAAATCAATGTTATCTGATTAAGTCACCCACTTCTATTAACTGAATAAATAATTTTATTTAATTAATTTGATAATTCCTCTTATAATTAAATAATTCACTTTATTTAATTTCTCTCTAAAGTCATCTCTTTTAAATTAAATAAATTAATCTTTATTTGATTTAATCTAACATCACCCTCTTTAATTAAATAAATCAATCTTTATTTAATTAAATCTAAATCCATTATTCCTCTCAACTTTGATTTAAATTAATCCTAAAGTCTAAGTCAAAATTGTCAAATCATCTAATTTCCACCTAAATTAATCAAATCATGATTAATCCTAATCCTAATCACTCCAATCCTCTAGATTTTGCAACTTGCACCAATAAATCAATTTAATTGATTTATTAATTCCTCTATTTTCCTTCAACTTGGTTTCAATAAAGGAATATTCCTCAAATTTGAAAATCCCTCCAAAAGGGATGAGTACATGCAACAAGGCATTAAATGCCTCTTACATGTCCTTTTCCTTGATCCAAGTGGCATAAGCTCCATTCTTCTCTACCTCCAACTTGCCATTTCACAAATTTCAAATTCCACCTAAATTCATTTATTTGCACATTGATCAAAATGTGTTCATTCCTCCTCCAATCACATGTGGACAAGTGGCATTCTCTCATTGGTTGGTATTTTTTCCCACATTAATCCAAATCCTTTAAACTTCTATTCTTTAAATCTATAAATAGAGGGCCTCTCCTATTGAATTGATTATCTACAATCCAAGCAAGCTTACTATACTCAATTTCATCTACAACTTCATCCACTTTCATTCAAGTTTCATAGTTTTATCAAGGTTATTGAAAAATTGCATCAAGGAATCAACAATCATCATCAAAGATCATCAAATCACATCAAGGAGTTGGGAAAGGGCCATTTTCCACATCAAAATGGCACCAATTTCCCCATGGGATTGATAGTTTTCTCATTAGAATAGGATTTAATTAGCTTTTATTGCTTTGTTCTTCATCTTATTTCCTATTTTCATGTTTCAAACTAATTTCATGGGGAATGTTGATCTAACTTGGATAATGATCTAATTTTATGTTTTTTCTCTTATGTTTGTGCAGGTATAGATTTACCTTTGACACAAACAATGATAACATAAAAACATATGAACTCACATAATATTTGACATGATGTTGGGATCTTGAATTGGTGCAATAAAGCTCTGAAATACTACTCTTGATTTGCTTGATAGGTCTCTTAATGTTAATTTGTTGCTAGGTAGTTTCACTTATTCTTTAAATGATGTAAAAATAGGTATTTATAGAAATTTAATCAATTTCTCAAAAATTATATCTTGATAGCCAATATTTTCAACTTGAATTTCAAATGTTAAAATGTCAAAGCCGACATTTGTAACTTGAATTTCAACTATTAAAATACTGACACCAACATATTCAAATTTTAACCTCAAAAAAATAGGGGGACTTAGACGCCCAAGGGTATCCCAGTCCTGACCCTATTTTCTAGGATTTTAGGTCTCAAGAGAAAAACATTAAATAAATTCATTTGCTCAATGCTTGCAATTTTTCAGAAAATGGTAAAAATAGGCCTCAAAATGTATAATTTAGGAAATTAGGGACTCAATTAGGCTCAATAATTTAGAGGGAGTAAAACATAGTGCAAATTTTTTAGGGATGATAACTTCTTATGCTACAAAAAATATATTTAATATTGATACCACTACCATTTGGAAGTCCATCCATGTGGCTAAAAATTCTAAAAATACATGTATTTTATGGTACCGTAGATTGAGCCACATAAGTAAAAATATTTAATAAATATTATCAATAATTATTTTGGATAATTTATCTTAAATTTTGATGATAAATTTGATTTATGTGAGCATTGTGTGTTTAGAAAATAAAAAATCTCACATATTTTCATTTAGGAAGTAATAAAGCAAAAAGAGAAATTAGAATCATTCATACATGATATGTTGGAAAATTGGAACCATAAGGCTTCACTTAGGATTACTCAACTTTCCATGCATGATCATTTAGAATTCAAATTGGACAAGGGCATGAGATTAACTTACAACCTAAGAGGTGATTCAATCAACCCTTTTGGTTTGAATTCTTTTGAGGTTTTGAAATTTATTTTTTGGATGAAATGCAATAATGCAACAAGCTAACAATGACATTGCACTATTCATATGAAAATAGACAATCTAGAAATTGACTAGAAAATTTTATGATTAAAAATAGATAGAGTGCAATTGTGATTTGAATTTTGAGTTGATTTGACTAGACAATGCCACCTAAGGTTCCCTTGTCTAGAGATCTGAAATTTTTAGTCTATATTTATAGTCCCCAAGCCCCTGATCAGAGGCTTCTTCCTTCTATATATTGTTGTTGATTTTTTGTTGATTTCTGAGATAATTCAGTTTCTTTATCTTATCAAGTTAGGGTTTCAATGCTTCAATGATCAAATGGTCTTCAATCTTCCTCCAATCTTCTTTAGATTTGTAACATGCACATTCAAAGAGAGAGGAAGGGTTATGCCATGTAGGGTCTTGCCCCAATTAAACTCCATGTTGGTATTTCTACCTCCACAAGGGTGATCCCACATAGGTGAGTTACGATTACATTAACAAACAAAAATTGGTGGGGCACGCGAAAAAAATGGGGGGGTTTGCTAGAAGGGGGGTTTGTTAGAACCCCTTAATGGGTTTGGTAGAAGGGGGGGTTCACTTAAACTCATTTTTCTTTTTATTTAATGGTTTTTTTAGGGTTACTTGTGAGCCCCCCTTCTAGCGAATCTCCCCTTCACCCCTTTTTCCCTTGCCTCCATTTGTAATTTTTTTATAGAATTTTTGGTTTTGACGCTCAGGTTGAGGATGAAAATAGAATCAACTTGACAAACCCAGTTGGAGTATTATATTCCTCGAAACAAGCTCTCCATCAAGTATATTTTAATATATTTTGGTTTTATTATGTATTTTTTTAGTTTAATTAAACATATTTTTCCATCAAAAATCAAGCTCTCGATTGTGCACATGTGGAAAAATAGTAGATTATAATTTATTTTTTTGAAAAATATCTAAGTGCTTGGTATTGATGTCCTTGATCCAACATTTTTTTTTAATTTTGATACATAAAAAAAAAATTATGTGTTATACGGTCCACCTATGTCTAAATTATAATTGGTTTAACTTCAAAAAATAATTAGGAAAAAAACATTTAATAACACACTATGAAATCAAATGAAGGTTCTAGAAATCCTAGTTACAAATGTAAATTTGAAAAACTAGAATTTTATCCTTCATAGAAAAAAAATTATGTGTTATACAGTGAACAACACTCTTTAAAAATAGTGTTTACTTTAAAAAATAATTTTTTGAAGGAGATGGAAAAAGAAATGCAATTTGATTCCATTTTTTAAAAAATATTTAGAATTTATAGACAAAATATCACAAATCACTAGTTTGCATCATCTTCAAATTCCTGATGATTTAGCAGCTATAGGTGTTTGAAAGTGAAGATTTAGTTAAAAAAAGTTTAGTTTAATGTCAAGTTTGGCCAAAACATGTAACCCAGTATTGTGGAATCACCCACAATGGAAAAAATGATGAAAGAGAGCTTATCATTTTGAGGGATATAGGATAAATGATAAATGAATGATGAATTAACAATTGGATGTAACTCACCACTCAAATCTGATTTCCTTAAAGTATTGAAGTCATACACATCTCCTCAAGCCTTGATTGCAATTTTTCTTGAAGACCTACAAGTGTTAGTCCTCACAAACAAAATGTATGTGTAAACATGAACAAACTCACATAAAACTTGACATGATTCTTTGAAAATAAAATGTTGAAATAATATTGCTCTTGATTGCTCTTGACTTGATAATAATTACTTGATAATGCTTTTTCTTCCAAAATGTTCTCACTTCTTTCTTCTTAGATTTCAAATGATGACATGGCTAGGCATTTATATGCAATTAATCCAATTTCTCAAAAAATAAATCCTAATAGTTGATATTTAGAATTTTAAATCCAAATAATAAATTTACAACCTTGACATATTAAAAATTGGGGCCAAATTAGGAGGAAAATGTCGCTAAGGGTGCCCTCATTTGGGTCCTATTTTCTGTGATGTTAAGTATTGAGGGTAAAATATTAAATGTTTACTTTGATATTATACATTTGTTTCCTTGATAAATGAATAAATGGGCCATAGAATGCATAATTTAGTAAATTAGGAACATGATTAGGTCCAAGAACATAGGAGGGAGAAAAATCTAGTGTGACATTATCATAGGTGATGTTTTATAATGCTACATCTAGCCCCCACTTTAGTGAGAGAATAAACTTATGCTTAGACTCACACTAAAGTAGAAATATGTCAAGAGGGGTTCAATTATCCAAATTTTAAAGTGATGGGATGATGCTAAATCGAGGGGGAGTACACAAGCCCCCAGGATTAAAGATCCTATAGAAAACTAACATAAGGAAAAGATAATACACATGTATGAAATGCAATTCTCAAGGCATAAAATTGCACCCTAGTGCAGTTTCCCAAAATATACGTTCACTTTAGCCTTATAAGGATGAAAATGCAAAATTCCATCACCTTTATGCTTCATTCTCATGCATTATTTATTGTTTTCTATTAGTGAGGTAATTTTTATTGTGGATGTCTATGCACTGCACAGATGTACGCACGCTGCACTAGCATCTAGACAAGATTCTCGAGTCAGCGGACATTGGGACATTATGATTCTCTATCACCCTGCAAATGTAATACCTCCTGCAAACCCTGACCACCCAAAAACATCTCTTTGCCTCCAAAATATCTTTTGAACTCACTTCCATTGATTTCACTTCATTCCATTCAATTCCATTCACTCAATCTCACTCACTTCTTTCTCATTCACTCTACATCTTCCATTCTACACTATTTTTCTTGTTGCTTCTTGCTTCTACACCATCATTTCTTGTAGGTTTTCAAGCTCTATGTTATTGGCAC
Organism: Sequoiadendron giganteum; assembly: GCA_007115665.2. Taxonomy (NCBI): domain Eukaryota; kingdom Viridiplantae; phylum Streptophyta; class Pinopsida; order Cupressales; family Cupressaceae; genus Sequoiadendron; species Sequoiadendron giganteum. The sequence continues at coordinate 212,265,269 of CM021103.1, forward strand.
TATCGTCTCACACTTTCAAGGATCTCTTCCTTCCTCTCTTATATTTTCCAAGCACATATAAGGGAGGGTAACATTTAATTTATTACATTGTCTTTCTTATAGATTAGCATTTAGATTGTCTTTTAATTATATAAGTTTCATCTAATTTTTTATTTATCATTTTCTCTCTATAATTTCATATTGGTTGTTTGATGGAAACATTGCAAGTAGGGTTTTGACTGAGAAAAATTCCAAAACACGCCCCCAACATTTATTCATCTTCATGTGTGTGTAGGTACCTTGTTTGTGTAGAGCTTACGAGAGGCTGGACCACCTGTAAGTTGGATTTCTACTGCCCTTGCTCTATATTTTTATACAACCAGTTTAACTTTTAAGTTGTAGTATTCTTGTTGCAATTTTTTTTTCTGCATTCTATTATCTTCATTCAAATTGTCAGATTAAGGTTTTTGGGTCATTAGCATGCCCCACAAGTTTTGGGTGCAAAATCTATTCCTAGTCCACACAAGACACTCGCACATCCCTAATATGATAGCATGTCATACTATCATCCAAGTCACATGCTATTGTACTTTTCTTGAGAGCCAATTGTTTTGCAATCCAAGAAATCTATGGTCTTCTCACCCAAATCCCAAAATTCTCCTTTTTTGAAATCAAAAAATAGTGTCCAATTTGTCTTCCATTTACCATCCTATTTTCCTATCATTGTCATTAAGGTAGTTGAGAGAAATTTACTCCCTTTAGACCCTATCTGTCTTGGGACTTGGGAGTAAAAAATCCTCTCTACATTTTGGCGAACTTGACGTGAACCTTTTGTCTCCTTCTCTTGCATTAAAAAATCCTTCTTTTCTCATGTCTTGAATGTGTTGCAGATAGTGTGTTGTGAATCTTTTATGAGATTTATGACCCAATATACAACCTTTAGATACATTGTAATAAGATTTATTTGACACATTAGAATGGGATCTAGAAGGTTTAGTCTTCCTTGAACTCTTCCTACTTTCAAAAATATTATTTCAAGTCTCTACTAGTGACTCATGTTCTTACTTCCCTTGCCTCACCCTTTTTCTTGTTTGTGGAGGATGATGTTACTCTTAGGGTTCCTATAGAGAAAATATATTCCCTAGATATGAGAATCAAGGAGCTTGAAAAATGTGTGGCACATGATGATAACTTCCCCCAAGTGGCTCTTGTCATTGAGCAATCAAGAACTATGTTAGGTAAGGATCATAGATGCATAGAGCTTCTTCGAAGGATGGAAAATATTGTGAATACCCATGTCCATGCCTACACGTATAACTTGAATATTACTCAAGACAGTGGCTCAAAAATACTTGTAAATAGCTAAATGTCTCGATTCCCAAAGTGTCAATGTGTATGGTTGACATGGGTCCTTCCACTAATACCAACTTTATTTCTGAGCGAGATAGTACAATTAAAGTAAATAAGTTTCCTATCAGTTTCAACGTTTCTATGCCTAAGGCTCACAATATTCTTGTCTTTAGTGCCAATGCCTCTATAGGTATCAATGCTAAGGGATTTGGTGGTGCAGGTCCTTCTAGAGGTCCTTCTGGCCATACTTCATTCATTGATAATGCGCTCAATACTCTACTACAAAATACTGGGCATATGCAAATTTAGATGGCAAGTTTGGTAAGTTCCTCCTCTCAACCTATGTTCCAACCCTTCCACTCTTATAGTCCTCTTTCCATTTCTAATTTAAATGCTCCTATCCCTTAGGGGTGGATATTCCAAAGTTTTAAAAGTATAATAGTAGTGGGGACCCTTGGACACATGTCTCATCTTTTAATGTGATATTTACTAATTTATTTCATAATGATACTTTGTTGGCTATGTTATTCTTGCCTTCCCCCAAGGATGCTACTTTGGAATGATATTGTGATTTACCGAATAATTCTATTTTTTCTTTTGACCAGCTAGTCAACCAATTTCTCTAGTAGTTCTAGGCCAACATCGAGCCAAAGATCACCTTCAATGATATTATTTAGTGTAAGAAGGGAGCCCACGAGAACTTGACCGACTTTATATCTCAGTATCAGACAATTTTTGCTCAGATTTCCTATTCTTTTCTTAACTCTGATGTTCAAAAGTTTCTTATTGGTAACTTGTAGCTTGCACTCCAAGAGAATTTTATTTTGATGAAGTATCCTTATTTCTTAAATTTTTGTGTCATTTTGAGAGAATACCATCATGCGATTGTTCAGTTTGGGGATTGATCCTCATCCTCTTGCTAGGACAGTCAGTCAATCATGTTGGTCTCAACTAAGAACAAGGCCATGGATAACATGGTCTTTTTTCACAAATAAAAATAATACAAGATGAAACATAAATTTTACTAGGTTATCAAAATCATACACTAATTTCCTACAAAATTTATTAAAAGATCAAGTACTAACATTACCTAAGATTCAACCATTGTTTGAGTCATATCTTGAATGGTAAAACTCTCAAATGTTCTACCAATTCCATCAAGTTTATGAGCATGATACTAAGGGATGCGTTCATTTACGTCATGTGATCTAGGACCACATCAACAATAGGACCATCCACCTAGATGGAAGAAAGAAAAATGCTAACAAATCTGTAGCCAAGCCTAACAACCAACTATAGATATACACAAATCCATTCCTATCACACTTTGTGAACGTGATCATTCATTCTTCATATACTTTAGAGCCTACCCCACCTGACTACATGAATGTAGTCTCATTAACCCCTATTTTTCCTATAGAACATGTAAGTACAGTTCATGATATTACATTTACCTCACACAATCTACCTTTGAACAAGGATCCCTCTCCATTGTATGTTCCCACCTAGATTACTGATAACATAGTGATAGGTGTTATGGTTGATTCATTGAGCTAAGTGAATGTTATCATGAAGGAGGCCTTGTTCATTAACAATTTTCACAAGGAAAAATATGATGAATTGTAGGTCAGCCTCTATACCCATGATGGGTTTTCTATCACCCCTATGAGGTCTATTTCTTTGTTAGTTTTAGATGATCCTAAGTCTATGGATGTTTCATTTTTTTTAATCCCAAAATTAGGTTTATTCAGAGAAAGGCTAGGAATTACATGGCTAGCCTCTATGAATGTAGTCACTTCCATAATCCACAAATGTCTAAAATTCCCTCATAGGGGTATTGTGCATGTTTTACAAGACATTGGATACAAGCCATTGGTAGCACATGGGGGCTTCTCCCTTGACCATTTTTGGCCCACCCCAATTGGACCCCTCCCTCTTAGGGGATATCTTTTGTATCAAGCTAATTGTAGGTATAAGACTAGGGGATCAACACTAAAAGGTGGTTTTCCACCATTTCCCTATGTTGTGTATTTGAAGGCTTGTTTGCATGTGTAGTAGTATGATTTGTAATTTGACCCTCTAAAGGGGAAGGAAACACTTTCTCTTTCCCTAAATAATTCTTCTTCAAGTTTCTCTATTTTGTCTTCCATTCCCCTTGCTTTTTCTTCTTAGCCCTTGGTGGCGTCCTCTATTTCTACTCTTGTGCCTACTGCAGGAAAGGGAAAGGTGCCTATGCTACAAAAGTCAAAACCTTGAGTTTTACAACTTCTTTTTCTTTCCATGGTGCCCCATCCCACCATATGGGAGGGGGAAGTCTTTCTATGGGGTTGCTCCTATGTTTCGACCACCTATTCTTCCGCCTCCCTATAGGGAAGGGAATGGAAGAGGCCCAATACCAATATGCATCTTTTTGTTTCTACTTCTATGTCTATTTCTCCTCATACTCCTCCTAAGGAGTCTCCCCTTCCACTGGTGTTGTTTGTGGAGGTTGCTCCTATGGTAGAGTAGTGTTGATGGTTTTTCCTGCACAATAACAACTCTAACATAATATAATATCCTATTTCTCTTGAAAGGTAAATCTCTATCAGCAAGCCTCAAGAGATAACCCCAAGGTCTCTAATGTCAGGTCTTGAAAATGAAATGGAACAACTCAAAGATAATGCAAAAATGTTGGTAATCACAAGGGGCCTTACAAACGAACAATGTTGGAAGTATACTTTCATCAGACGAAACAATATGGTGATGCTTCAATATTAAAACTAGCCCAAATTTCAAAGAAAGAGAAAAAGAGATGAAGGTTTGAGAGATATTATAAAACTAATTCCTAAGAACAATCATAACATTGATGAATCCTACAAATAGACAGGTCCCCAATAAAACCAATTTCTTCTTGATCAAGGACAAGCCCACAACTACTTAGAAATGGTGCAATATTCTAAGGAAACTGAAATATTTTAAGACCATGAACATACATCCTTATACCAAATTACTAAAGCAATGTAAACAAGTATTCACAGTTGAACTTAGCACAAGATAGCTCAGACTAACTTTACACAACAACTTACAATCAAAAAAGTATGAGCAAGAGATCGATCAATCATATTTTACAATTCACCATCATTGCAAAAGAACTGAAAACTAACATCTAACATTGAGAATCAAGAACAAGAAACCATAAAACTATCAAAGTTGAATATAAAGTTTTCCAAATCAACAACCCATTTGCATTAACCTCTCTAGCATTTACATAACAATCTCTAGCTCTCTCCTCTCCTACAACTAATGGCTTACAAAATCTAACTTATCCTAACTTAGCCAATTCTTTCTTTATAACTGGGTCTAACCTCTTACAAATGAGAAGGCACTGGCCTTTTATATATTTTACATTTTAGATTGAATGGCCAGGATTAAATCAGTCCAATGGATTAGATTGTACCTCTAGAATCATCAAGATGTTGCATTAGGGTTTGAAAATTTTAGGTACATCATCATCCAATAACAAAAATGTAGTTACATTCTTGAGAAAATAAGAAAACAATAATTTTCCACCTTGACCTTGATGAAAATTATGATTGGAGAAATACAACAGCATCACATGTGACAAGCATCATCCAGAAAATTCCTCAAGTTGGGCATAGTTGGTGGCACAGACTCATAGGAAGGCTCCATATTGAATTTAAATTTAAAATACTTATGGAAGCTTATCTTTGGAATGTATCCATATATGGGGGTATCTTGAACAATTTGAAAACTCCCCCCCCCACTTTGCATGCTTCCATATGTAGGGACTGTATTTAGACAAATTGAAATAAAATTCCTCCTCCTTAGGCACATTTGCATATGTGGGTGTACTTGAAAATAATTTAGATTCCTTCCTCTTTGGTGGTGATAATATTCCTTTAGCCTTTATCAACTTGCATTACATCCTTGATTTTTAATAAAACATCTCCCAAAATTGTCCCGCATCACACCAATCCTGCACACATAGAAAACAAGTATGAGTATGTTTAAGCCTTTTAAGGTAATTACGATTTTTTTTTGATATGCAGTTCAAAAGAACTCATATAGGGAACTTGAATAAAACAAACTCCACTCTTGCAACATTGCTATTCCCCAAAATATTCTACACAACATACTTCAAAAAGAAGTCATACAAATGACTATTTGATCTCAATAATCCCATAACCTATGAATCATTCACTCAACCTTCTTTTGGTATGGCATAAAAAATTATACAAGGAATTTGAATTTAATGGTACCCTTCAACACCAAATTCCCAACCTCTTTTTGTCAAAATATTCCACCAAAATACCCTTCGCTTTCTTAGATATTTTGATATTTTAAGCCATTGGATGATATTCATCTGTCACGATCTTACCCATACTCTTTATACTTTTCCACAACTTTCCTAGATCAAAATTCATTGTGTGCTTCTATGAATAACAACACTCCTAAGCTTTGCATTGGAAAATGGTCACAAACACCAAAACATGTCATTAGTTCCCATTAGAACATTATTAATGCCTCATATATTCTTTCCTTAACTCCTAGCTCACGGATCCTTATCATCCCCTATATTTTTTCCAATGTTATTCAATGATTCCATGCTACTTTGGTAAACATTATTTATCATTGTGTATATCATATCACAATCCCAAATAGTGAGACATCATTACAAAGAATTCCTTTGACCTTTCTATGAAATCTGTATATTCCTTAACTCCAAATCTGTCGATTGATTGTGACATTATCTTAGTTGTCGAGAGGACCTTCCATAAATCATCATCGATCCATTTCCTTCAAATCGTTCTCATGAATTTTGGTGGCCCGTGGATTTTCTACTCTTGGGGAATCGAGGGAAGCACGTATTACTGAAAGTTCATTCTTTCGGGGAAATCCACCACACACAAATTTTCCTGAACCTTCTAATTTCACCACATAATATCATAAAAAAAACTAATATCTCACCTCTACTTAGTAATGGTATGAAGAAAAATCCTTCAAATGATAAACCATAACCTCTTACTAGCGTTCAATATTTCTTGTAGCATTTCACTTCAAAGAAGTCTTCACTAAATTATTTATATCGAATTTCAGCTTCCATTCCATTGTCGATAGTCGGATGTAAAAAAATCCTTCCTTAGTGATGTAAACTTCTAAGAAGCCACAATGAGAAGTTATCTTCAATTGATCTTCATTAAATAGGGCTTTCAATGATACTCGTTATCATTTGCATTTGTGAATCGATCATTTTATCGCTAGAGCCTCCATGTATTTTTATGTCATTCCCATTTCTTATTGCTAATTTAAAATAATTTTAAGATCGTCAGGTCATTATCTCCTTCTGCACACTGATATAATATTCACTCCTCCACAGATATTTCTTGTCACAAAAATTAGCCACCCCCAGAGATTTAATGGCTAATAGTAGTTATGCATTACTTGCAATCGTTTGGTCATCAAATTAGATGAAATCAAAATAGCGCACCATAATCATGTTGGCTATGTGAAATACATGATTTCAACCCAGTACTTTCTTCATCTTCAACAGTCATCCTTCTCCATTTCATGGATTTAGCTCTTTAGGAATTTAAAAACATCAAGGATTTTTCCTTTTCGAGGAATCTAGCATGGTCCAAATTTTCCAAACATTCATCCTCTCGGGGAATCCGGGCATGAGTAGATTAACCGAACTTCCACCTTGTACTGGATTTTTTGAACTTTCCACCTTTCCACCTTTAATAACATCATAATTATGCTTTTCTTGAGCCTCTTCTCATCTGTCAGTTCCCCTGTTTCATTCACCTATCCATCAAGAGCCCTTCTGTTTTGGGGATCCTCCCTGCAGCTCCTAACAGCTCCAAAATTTATTAAGGTAGTTGATTTTGAATTCAGCGTTTACTACGGTAGGTGATTTCAAAATTTTGAGAGGGAATGTTTGTTTTAGACAAAATGGATTGAATGCAAATTAGTCAGTAAGTCAGTTGAGAAAATTTGAAGAGTTGGGAAAAAGTTGAGAGAAGAAGATTGCAGTGACAGACTGTGAGAAGAACATTCTCTGTGAACTCCCTGTAGCTCCTGAACAGCAGCAACTATTTGTTATTTGTAAGAGCAGTGATTGCTCCAGGTAGAGCTCTACGTAGCTCTTGATAGAGAGTTGTTGATAGCTCCTGATCTCTACAAGTCTGGTTGAGCAGCTTTTGATCATTCTCAGAAAATTGTAATAGTTTCTAGTTCTTAGTTTGTTTTATGTTTTGTTTATTTCCAGTTGATTAAATGAAGAGAAGAAGTTGCATGTCTCCTGTTGTTTTCCGCATTTGAGATTTGGGTATTTCCAGCTTGACTGGAAAATAGAGCAAAAGCTCTGTGTTTTGTGTTTTGCATTTGTTTTTCAAATCTTGACATCTTTCATCATTCACCCCATTTGTAAGTTCCTCCAGATATCATTTAAATTTTGAATAATCATTCATTATAATTCAACTTCCTATTGTGAATTCTTGTAATGCTCAACTTTGTATCAAAATAATCCCTTTCTTTAAATAGTCTACATGTTGTTAGGATGGATAAGATCTTCGTATTAACACCATTCTTCTTTCTTTATGCCTAAAGTGTAATGATTCAATTTATGTTGCTCTAAAGCCTTACAAAATTCCTCTCATCAAATGTTCTAAATATCATGAAAACATACTGTGAATCCCCATTTCAAAAGAATCTCATTCTCAACCATCACATCATCACCCTACTGAGTTTGCTACAAATTATTACTACCTATACTGAGATTTTATTTCATTCTCCACCTACGAATTCCACAAATTTAAGGTTTCATTGTCATTGTATTTGTCTTGTCATAATCCAAATGATCCTTCTATAACATTGTCCTCTTTGTACCTCATTGAGCCTCGAGGATCTTTGTCTCTTGTGATGAAATTCCATAATGAAGAATGTTATAAGTACAAAAAACTTTATCAACTCTACACTATCCTTTACTGTGATGATTCCTTGATAAGACTTGTGGCTATTCTCCTTGTGAGCTTTAAAAAAGGTGCTCGATCCTTCCACGAACTTTACTCGGTGTTAGCTTTGGATATTACTTCATCAATGACTTTCGTAGAATCCAAGGACATTTATTTGCCATAGCAACAATATAATCTCTATTACAAGCAGTCCCATTGATAATTTTCACGTGTCATGCTCTTATGTAAGCCTCATTTTTATATCTATTTTCATCATTTTGGCTGGATGACTAACACTCATGGAACACCATAAATTCTTATGGATTTTGAGACTTCACGGAATCCATGCCATCATGAATTCTTTGAGTATCCATTCCTTCAGTGATTTCTCACATCCGCCAGTTTCTTGAGACTTCCAAATCTTGAGGATTTCCCCTCTCAATGAATTATCCGATACTACATTCATCTTCTATATGTCTTTGTACCCTCTATTTTATCATTTAATTGATATCATCATTGTGTAAATATTAGCAATGTAAAGAATCGATCTGTTGAATAATCCTCGTTAAAATTCAATGATCTTAGCTTCGTAACTTCATGGATTTCTAAGGTTCGGGGATTTTCTCCTCTCGTGGATTCTGCATACATACGAATTATTCTAAATGTATTCTTTTCACATAATCCACTAATGTGTGGATTCTTCGAAACACTTCTTTTAGTGTAATTCAGAAACTCTGAAATTTTCCGAAACCCCAACTCTTTGGGAATTATTGGTCCTCATGGACTCTCTAAGCTTGTCCAAAACAAAAGCCATTTTGTATTGTAACTTTTGAGCTCCTTCATACCCATGCAAATGATAGATATTACTCCATTTCCTCTATCATAACCATAACAGGCTCTTTGGTGATTGACCAAGATGGTGGCAATGTTGAACTGAAACCCACATATCCTAATTAAAGTTTCCCCTCGTGCTTGACTAGAATAACACCTTAATGATGGCACTAGACTTGGCTATTACAATGGTAGTGAAACTGGATTCCCTTTAAGGACCATTGTCATGAATCAAGTGCTTGTGAAGCATGATTAGTATTGAAACTACATATGACTCAGATAATATTCAAGAAAATTCAGCATATAATAGAACACGAGGAGCTAAAAATGAGCAATCAATGAACCAATATTAATATGTCAAACATGAATTTACAGAGCAAGATTGATAGGTTTATATCAAAATATAGAAGAATTGAGCCTCCAAATCAGGTCCAAGATCAGTGGACAAAGAAGACCTAACCTACAATCAAAGAATTGAAATGTGAATGAAAGACCCTAAATTGCATATATATATAAACCAACTTTCTTGTACAATCATGCTATATTAGGACAATCATAGTGATTGAAATTTCCATTTGTAGTATTATATGCAATGAATCAAACCAAGCACTCAAATTGCTTTGGACAAAATGAAACTAGAGATTGTAAGAGGCAAATGCAAAGAAAAAGAGGGTCCCTGCCTCCAATGGGGCATGTGTGCGAAAATTGCACAATAAATGGTGACTCCTACTAGGAAAATTCTCTACAGAATTTTGATGATGAATAATAATCAAGAACCCAAAATATTTGGTTTTGATCCTAACATCTAGTCACCCAATAAACTAAAGTCTCAAAATCGATGAATAAGCTAGTCCTTCATGTGTTGAAAATCCAAGTGTGTGCAATTATACTAATTCCCCTCCCTTAGTTACTACCAAAAATAAGTTCAGTCAAGTTAAGCTACGTAAATATTCTAACACCATAAGCAACCTGGATAGATCCTTCTTGCCAATCAAGCATCCATAGCCCCAACGAGGTTATCATTGTGATTCTCTTCAACATAGGTCTACTTCTAGCTAGGAATTCATAGCCCCGGTAGAGATATTTGTATACTTCTGATAAGTTGAATTTTCTTTTTATTTTCAATATGTTCCTTCTCTTTTCTAATTTTCTTTTCATTTATTTTGATTTCAACTTGTAAACAATGAAGCTCACACTCAGGGCTGATAATCAAAGTGGCGTTGAAGTAGAAACATGAGATTTTTCACTTAACAAGACCTCACAAGGAATCCAACAACAACCTCAAGATTCTTAAGATGTGTGTAAAAGGTTAGATTTGAGCACACTAAGGAACTAGCTCAATCTAATGACTTTTCCACTTAAAAAATTGAGCACATGTGACACTAAATAGAGGACTTCCATCATCCCATCTAGAAAAATGATTAGATTTTGTAAAATAAATACTTAAAAAAATCCTAGATAAATTATTATTGTTGTGCAAATAAGATATTCCCAACAAAAATTAGAGGGACCCCATATCTGAGAATCAATGCAAAACCAAACCCAAAAAGAAAACCTAAACTAATCAAAACAGACTTACACCTACCAAGATCGGGACAAAAAATGAAGCAAATTGAACTAACCAAAGCAGAATGTGAAAGAAAAATAAAACCTAATACTAAAGCCAACAAAAAATGAACTAAAGCAAATGAAAAGTAGAGAAAACTATATTTATTACAACCAGATTATGTACAAAAGACTCAAAATGAACCATGATCATATAAGGTAGGCTGAGACTCACACCTATTTGGCGTTCCAATGCATGGACAAGTAGTAAGGTGACAGTAACAATCCTCAAGAATGAGAATTCATCTTTATATTCAATATAATAAATCTCCACATTGTAACATTCAAACTTAACCTCATAATCAAGAATAATCAGTAGCTGAGGTAACTCATTAAAATTGTGTCCAATCCAAAAGCAAGTTGTCCTTCCTAGACCTCCATAATCAAATTGATAAACTTCAATATTAATAGTATGGAAACAACCTAGTGTGTTATTTTCTCAGATGGAATGTCGTGTTTATCATCCTCCAATCATGGAGAGTTGATATTATTAGAAACCAAGATCAGAAATTCAAACCAAAAAATACCTTCCATAAGAGAAAACCAAAAAAAGAAAGAGAAATTTGCATGAAGATGTGCAAATGAATAATATTTAGGAATTCTTAAATTACAAGAGATGAATTTCCTTATAAAAGCAATGTATGCATAACCCTAAAGGTAAACCTAATTTTGAACTACAATTAGCTCAACTAAATAAAGCTTACTTATTAATTAAGTAAACTAATTATTACCTAAGTAAACTTAATAAAGTATAATTAAATGATCAATTACACCAACACCCCCCTTAAGTGAAACTTCAGGAGACTAAAAATAATGCACATAATGCTAGGATGAATGCATGAATGCATGAAAGCATGAATGGGTCTTCGAAACTAGTCCATGTTAGGTACCCATGTACAAATGCAATGCAAACTAAACCAAACAGGGTAAAGGAGAAAACCATGTGGGACAAAACTCCTCCCCAAAATAGGATGCAAAAGCAACTAAGTTATGAAAGATGGAGGACTCCATAAGACCCCGTAGGGATACCATCCATCACAAAGGTACATGAATGAAGCCCCCCCAAAAGAGAGGAATAAAGAGACCACATAGCCTCCCCATAATGAATTAGCTCCAAAAAAACTAAAGAAACAACATCTCCTGAAATAAGTGAGAGGGAAGAAGCCTCAAGAATGCAACCTATGAAGGTGAATTAGGTGTAGCCCATGATGTCTCCACAAAAGAAAGTGTAACCTCAACCAATTAAGAAGTCAAAGTAGGTGAAGACTCAAGAGAAACCTCCAAAGATAAATGATCAACTAGGTCATGTTGCATTGAAATAGAAGATACCATATTTGTAGCCATAAAAGTATCAACAACTACAATAGTAGGTTGAGGAGATGGAATGGATGGCTCAAGAACTGGATCTGAAGTAAGAACACCAATGTTCAAGAAGCCAAAGGTATCCTTTGAATGATGATTCACACTAGAAATGTGATGAATAGTTGTAGGAATAAAAGCACCATCAGAAGAAAAATATACAAAGGAATACAACTAAGATGAGTGATCCACCACACTAGTAGCAATAACCTCTCTAATCTCCAAGTCTCTTATGATAACTAAATCAGGTGTGAACTCCATAGATCTCCCATTGCCTCCATGTGTGATCTGATATATGGAAAGAATGTTGTTTGTCAAATGAGGAACACACAAGACATCTTGAAAAGTGTTGTCCCAAAAACTAATAGACCCCTTCCCTGTAACACTCATGTATGTATTATTTCCCATAAAAATAGGAGACATAGTGCAAGGCTCAAAGGAAGTGAACATAGACTATGAAGATTTCATATGATGAGATGCTCCTAAATCTAGAAGCCATCTCCCTGATCCATGACTTGAATAAGCACAAAGAGCATGTCCCTTAATATTTGATGAAGTATGTAAACCAATTGTGCCACTATCAAGATGTGCTAAAGAACAAGAATGAGGGGAAGTAGATGATGCAAACATTCTAGAAGGCAAATCAATTTGATATTTTTGAAAAAGATTCTTTAGCTCATCAATTTCCTTATAAAAACTATGTTTTGTATGTCCTTCCCTCTTGCAATATGTACATGCAACCTTCTCCTTCTTAGATGATTTCCCCTTAGAAGAGGAGGATGAATCTAAGGACTCCTTTTTCTGCTCATGAGATCTGGAATCCTTGTGTTGTTGTTTCTTTCATTTTCCTATAGAAGCCTTCTGATCTTTGGGATCCTATGATGTAATAAGTGCCTATGATGGAGACATCTTCAAATTTCCCATTCTATCCAACTTGGCTTGCTCTTGAGTGAGAGGAAGAAAAAGCATAAAATGAAGCCATAGGAAACCTAGTACCAAGTGCATCCATAGTGGCATAAAAGGTAGATACAAAAACTGAATAATCTACTCCAAGCTTAGAAAGAATGGACAATTTCAACTGAGAGTCATGATTCTGAATAGTACACTATGTCAACTGCAATCTAAGAGACTTGATTTTTGTGAAGAACTCTTGGATGCTATAAAAATCCATAGGATTTAAGCCAATAAGCTCATTCTCCAACTAGAATCATCTTATAGTATCTTGCTTCCCAAACAAAGACTCCAAAGTAGTCGAAATCTGATTGGGTGAAGTGCAAGACTCAACATGAAAAATAAGATCAATATAAATAGACCAACATAATGTACCAAAATCCTCATCACACCTATTAAACCACTTTCTCTTTTTAGCAACACCTGTAGGTTCAACTTTTGTACCCATGGTCACTCTATACAACCCTTTGTGCATCAAATGAATATCCACTTGTTTTTTCCAACCAAAGTAGTTGATTGGAGTAAGGGATGTAATATTATGTGAATCAATTATGAAATACAACAATATATACTCTCAATGCAAAAAAAAAATCTTTGATCTGAAAAAAGCCTAAATTGCATGTTTCCCAAGAAAATAACCAAGAAATAAAAAGCTAAGATCTGATAAAAAAGCTCAAATACTTGGTAAAAATTATAGGAAAATTAGGTTTGAGATCTGTGAAGAGGACTGAGTTAGCTTTCTAATGCTGCAAGAATCATGAAAAATTGATACCTGAGTCAAAAGTTATGCTTCTCGGACTGAAAAAAACCTAGTTCTAGCTTTAGAGGCCTACAAAATAAATTTTAAGAAAAATATGGAAAAAAATACCTACACCTCTTGATTGGGCTTGAAACTAGCTTTCCAATGGTATCTCATTTGTGAAAAATTGAGTTTGTACGTCCAAGTTATGCCCGATTTAGTGAAAGTGCTCCAAGAAGACCAATTTGGCCTACAGGCAGCCCTAGGGGCTAAAAAAAAAAGCCCCTGATCACATGCATGACCAAGGGGTTGGCAGCTATGGGCTAAGGCTGAAGCCCTCAGTCACTAATGTGATCAATGCTTATGTTGGAGGGGTGCTCAGGGGTTGGGCGCTTAGCGCCTAATCACCAATATGACCGACGATTGGCGCAGGAAGAGCCCGCGAGGATAGGGGGTGGCCAATGGTGGTGAAAGAGGGGTGTTGTCTAGTGGCTGTCAAGTGGAATGATGGTGGCATGGCAGGTTTGAACAAGAAGCTCTAGTAGATCATGTAAAAAATTCTTTTTAAATTTTTATTTTTTGATTTTCATGAAATTTTCACCTCTAATTACGTGCTGGGGAGGTTGTACAACTTCCTTAGCAAAAACTTTTTTGCCTTTTTTTCAATTGCTCCAAAATCGACCAAACAAAAAGAATTCCTAGGGTTTTTGGCTATTGCGGACACGATGGTGACCTCCGTTTGTGCCCAACATGCACCAAAAAATTGACTACCCCCAGATCTTGCAAAAAACCCACTAGACTTCAAACCCTTGCTAATCTGGAAAACGGTGATGAAACTCAACAAAAAAAAAGCCAATCTTGACTTTTTCCAACACTTTGAATCCAATGGATATGCCCAATCTGATCCAAAACACTCCAAAAATAAGCTCAAGGTATGAAACCCTCAAGGATCCCCGAATGTGCTTTGTAATGAGTTTTTCCAAAAACTGAGAAGGGGATGCAAATCAAGGCTCTAATACCATGTTAGAAACCAAGATCAGAAATGCAAACTAGAAAATACCTTCCACAAGAAAAAAATAGAAAAAGAAAGAGCAATTTGCATGAAGATGTGCAAATGAATAATATTCAGGAATTCTTAAATTACAAGAGATGAATTGCTTTATAAAAGCAATGTATGCATAACCCTGAAGGTAAACCTAATTTTGAACTACAATTAGATCAAATAAAAAAAGCTTACTTATTAATTAAGTAAACTAATTATTACCTTTAAGTAAACTTAATAAATTGTAATTAAATAATCAATTACACCAACAGATATTCATGTTGTCAGGAGGTCTCAACTAATGATGTAGTATTACTCTTGCGTTTGAAACATGCAAAATAGAATTAGACTGATCAACACGCAATTTAAGGTGAAATTCAAATTGAGTAAACTCAGAATTGACATCATGGGACTTTTCACCTATTTGTGTATCTTCATGAGGGATTAAGGATAAAAATGCAAAATATTTTTCATGCACAACAAATTCCTCAACAAGATATTCATTAGGGGCCATCATAGACTGATCTTCAAACACATTTTCACCTACAACAATGTGATGAGTCCCATCAATTACGACTACATCATTACTTCTTTTAGCATCATTTGGATTTTACTGCACATTAGTATGAACCACATTAGCTACCTCATCTTTAATAGATAAAATCTATGAATTTCCAATGCTCAATCCATCAATAGATAGAGGAAAAATATAATATGATAAAGGAGAGAACTCCTTGAATTCATCCTCTCCCATCATTGATTCAGGTTCTTGATCGTGGCCATCCAAAATATTGACTCCTCCATTAAGGGCTTCCTCATGTTCTTCAAGACATTCACCAACAACTCGTTGAAGTTCCTTGATTGGAGATCCATCTGATGTATATTTTTGTGTGTCTCCCATAGGGTTTTACAACTATACTTGCTCTTCCACCTCCTTTATGGTTGTTTGGCACTGAAAACATGTGAATTCAGAGTGTTCCTCCTTATGTATCATGCACCAAGTTGGTAGTAGCAAATCTTCTAGATAGACTCTGTACCTCATGCTTGACCAATCTTTCACAAATTTGGCAAAAAAATATTCATACCAAGGTTGTATTGGATGATCTTGAGTAAGAGGAGATTTCATAATAAATTATTTTTCTTGTGGCTCATCTTCAACTATATTTCCAATTTCAGACTCTTGGTTAGCCTCTATAGGACCAACATCCTTCATCTCTATAGTTTTCCCTTCACTCAAATGTTCATCAATTACCTATGTTATCTTGGATATTTAATATTCTTCTTTTTGACATGCTACCTCATTTGTGGTTGACTCTACACTTGCTGCACCTTCTTTAGATTCAAAATTTATTAGCTTCTATGTAGTAAATTCCTTGGTTGATTGTTCTTTCCAATATATATATCTCCCAACTTTAATGATGATGTCCACACATGAATGGAAAATGAACTCTGAATGAGATGTATTATAAACTCTACACCATTTAGATGAGATTAAATATTGCAGAAATCTACCACCACTAAGCTGAACTTCAACTCACTCTATGAATACCTCAATTGCAACATCAACAAACTCTAAATCTACAGAGACCAGTGGTTCAGGCACATTCCACATGAAAATCTACCTTTGCAAAATCATCTCGATTTTACCCAAAAATGTCAGAAACTCCAACTCATTGTGCCCATAGGTATTATGAATTGTACACTTGTCTAATAATGCATAGTTATTCAAAGAATCATGAAGTTGAGGAATATCAATCTGAATACTGTTTCCATCATAAAAAACATAAGACTACTTTTCCATCTTGACTCAGAATTTGTACTCTCAAATTTAGAGATCTATCATATCTTAGATTTTTAACATGATGGATCATTTAACTTCCAAAAATGTTTCTTTATGTTCACCCCTCCTTCTTGCTCCAATATTTTGGTGGTCATTAGGAGGAAAAGGGTTTGAAATGAATGGAGCAATATCTTTGTTTTTCCCTCCTTCTAGCGGCAATTTATTGATGGTGTTTTCTGAACAACAACAACTCAAACATAATATAGAATCCTATTTCTCTTGAAAGGTAAATCTCTATCAGAAAGCCTATAGAGATATCCCCAAGGATTCTAATGTCAGGTCTTGACAATGCAATGAAATAACTTAGATGTAATGTGAAAATTTTGGTAATCACAAGGGGGCTTACAAATGAACAATGTTGGAAGTATACTTTCATCAGATGGAACAATATGGTGATGCTTCAATATTAAAAATAATCCAGATTTCAAAGAAAGAGAAAAAGAGATGAGGGTTTGAGAAATATTGTAAAACTAACTCCTAAGATCAATCACAACAATGATGAATGTTGCAAATGGATAGATCCCCAATAAAACCAATTTTTGCTTGATCAAGGACAAGCCCACAACTACATAGAAATGGTGCAATCTTCTAAGGAAATTGAAATATTTTTAGACCATGAACATACAAAATTATTGGCATAATGTAAACAAGTATTCACAATTGAACTTAGTACAAGATAGATCAGACCAACTTTACACAACAACTTACAATCAACAAATTGCTAAAATTATGAGAAAGAGATCGATCAAACATCTTTCACATTTCACCATCATTGCAAAAGAATTGAAAGATAATATATAACATTAAGAATCAAGAACAAGAAACCATAAAAAATTCAAAGCTGAATATAAATTTTGCCAAATCAACAGCCCATTTGCATTAACCTCTCCAACATTTACATAACAATCTCCAACTCTCTCCTCACCTACAACTACTAGCTTGCAAAATCTAACTTCTCCTAACTTAGCTAATTCTAGCTTTCTAACTAGGTCTAACCTCTTACAAATGAGAAGGCACTAGCCTTTTATAGATTTTACATTTTAGATTCAATGGTCAGGATTAAATCAATCCAATGGCTCAAATCGTGCCTCTAGAAACATCAGGAGTTTAGATGAGGGTTTAAAATTTTTGGGTACATAATCATCCAATAACAAAAAAGTAGTTACATTCTTGAGAAAATAAGAAAACAATAGTTTTCCACCTTGACCTTGATGAAATTTGTGATTGGAGAAATAAAGTAGCATCACATGTAACAAGCATCATCCAAAAAATTCCTCCACTTTCACACAGCTAGTGGCACTGATTCATAGGCAAGATCCACATTAAATTGAAATTTAAAATCCTTATGGTAGATTATCTTTGGCACATATCCATATATGGGGTATCTTGAAAATTTTGAAAAATCCTCCTCTCTTTGTATGTTTCCATATGTAGGGACTGTATTTAGATAGATTGAAATAAAATTCCTCCTCCTTAAGCATGTTTTCTTATGTGGGTGTATTTGAAAATTATTTATATTGCTTCCTCTTTTGTGGTGATAATATTCCTTTAGCCTTTATCAACTTTCATTGCATCCTTTCTTTTTAAAAAAACACCTCCCAGCATTGTCCCACATTGCACCAATCTTGCACGCATAGAAAGAAAGTATGAGTATGTTTAAGCCTTTTAAGGTAATTATCAATTTGGTTTTCAATCTGCAATTCAAAAGAACTCATATAGAGAACTTGAATAAAATAAACTCCACTCTTGCAACATTGTTATTCCCCAAAATGTTCTACATAACATACTTTGGAAAGAAGTCATATAGATTACTATTGGATCTCAATAATCCCATAACCTATGAATCATTCACTCAACCTTCTTTTGGTATGGCATCAAACATTTATATAAGGAATTTGAATTTAATGGTACCCTTCAACACCAAATTCCCAACCTCTTTTTGTCCAAATATTCTATCAAAATACCCTTCGGTTTCTTAGATATTTTGATATTTTAAGCCATTGGATGATATTCACCTACCACGATATTACCCATACTCTTTATACATTTCCACAAATTTCCTGGATCAAAATTCATTGTGTGGTTCTATGAATAACAACGCTCCCGAGCTTTGCATTGGAAAATGGTTGCAAACACGAAAACATGTCATCGACGCCCATCATAACATTATTAACACCTCATATATTCTTTCCTTAACTCCTACCTCATGGATCCTTATCATCCCCTATAGTTTTTCCTGTGCTATTTGATGGTTCTATGCTCCTTCAGTAAACATTATTTATCATTGTGTATATCATATCACAATCCCAAATAGTGAGACATCATTTCAAGGAATGACTTTGGCCTTTCCATAAAATCTATATATTCCTTGTCTCCAAATATGTCAATTCATTGTGATATTATCTTAGTTGTTGGGAGGACCTTCCATCAATCATCATTGATCCATTGTCTTTAGACTATTCTCATAGATTTTGGTGGCCCATGGATTTTCTACTCTCAGGGAATCCAGGGAAGCACGAATTACCTGAAGTTCATTCTTTTGGGGAAATCCTCCACACATAAATTTTCTTGAACCTTCTCTTTCACCATGTAACATCATCGTACCAACTAATATACGACCTCTACTTGAAAATGGTATAAAGAACAGTCCTTAAAATGATAAACCATAACCTCCTACTAGCATTCAATATTTCTAGTAGCATTTCCCTTCAAAGAAGTCTTTACTAAATTATTTATATCAAATTTCATCTTCCATTCCATTGTCGATAGTCAATTGTAACAGAATCCTCCCTTAGCAGTGTAAAATTCTAAGAAGCCATATGTAACAAGTAGTGATGTTCAAGTGACCTCCATTAAATAGATATTTCAATGCTAATCATTATCATTTTCATTCATGAATCAAACATTTTATCGCCAGAGTCTCCATGTATTTGTAAGTCATTTCCATTTCTTATTGCTAATTTTAAATAATTTTAAGATCGTTGGGTCATTATCTCCTCCTGCACACTGATATAGTCTTCACTCCTCCATAGATCTTTCTTGTCACAATAATTCACCATCCCTAGATATTTAATGGTTGATGGTAGAACTATGCACTACTCACAATCTTCTAGTCATCGAATTAGATGAAATCAAAATAGTGCACCATAATCATGTTGCCTATGTGAAATACATGATTTAAACCTAGTACTTTCTTCATCTTCAATAGTCATCCTTCTCCATTTCACAGATTTAGCTCTTCAGGAATTTAAACACATTAGGAATTTTTCCTTTTCAGGGAATCCAACATGGTCTGTATTTTCTGAACATTCATCCTCTCAGGGAATTTGAGCATGAGCGGATTACCCAAACTTCCACCTTGTACTATATTTTCTTAACTTTCCACCTTTCTATCTTTAACAATATCATGATTCTTCCATCATTCACCCCATTTGCAAGTTCCTCCAGATATCATTTACATTTTAAATAATCATTCATTATAATTTGGCTACCTATTATGAATTCCTAAAATGCTCAACTTTGTATCAAAACAATCCCTTTCTTTAAATGCTCTGATGTTGTCGAGATGGATAATATTTTCATATTAACACCATTCTTCTTTATTTACGCCTAAAGACTAATGATTCAATTTATGTTTATCCGAAGCCCCATGGAATTCCCCTCATGAAATTATTTGAATATCATGAAAATATACTGTGAATGCCCATTTTAGAAGAATCTCATTCTCAACCATCACATCATCACCCTATTGAGTTCGCTATAGATTACTATTGCCTATACCGAGATCTTATTTCATTCTCCACCTACGAATTCCACAAACTTAATTTTTCATTGCTGCTATATTTGTCTTTTCATAATCCAAATGATCCTTCTATAACATTGTCCTCTTTGTACCTTAGTCAGCCTTGAGGATTTTTTTCTCTTGTAATGAAATTCCATAATGAAGAAAATTATAAGCACGTCAAACTTTATCAACCCTACACTATCCTTCACTATGATGATTCCTTGATAAAAATCATGGCTATTCTCCTTGTGAGCTTTAAACAAGGCGCCTAATCCTTCCACAAAATTTACTCAACATTAGCTTTGGACATTACTTCATTGATGAATTTTTTAGAATCCAAGGACATTTATTTGCCGTAGTAGAAATATAATCTTTATCACAAGTAGTCCCATAGATAATTTTCACGTGCCATGATCTTATGTAAGCCTCATGTTTCTATCTATTTTCATCATTCCATTTGTATGACTAACATTGATGGAACATGATAAATTATTGAGGATTTTAAGACTCCATGGAATCCATGCCATCACATTTTCTCTAAGTATCCATTCCTTCAGAGATTTCTCGCATCCATAGATTTCTCAAGGCCTGCAATTCTTGGGGATTTCACCTCTCAACAAAATATCTGATGCTACATTCATCTTCTATATGTCTTTGTACCCCCTATTTTATCATTCAATGGATGACATCAATGTGTATATAGTAGCAATGTAAAGAATTGATCCGTTGAATAATCCTTTGTAAAATGCAATGATATTAGCTTCGAAACTTCACGGATTTCTAAGGTTCAGAGATTTTCTCCTCTCATAGATTTTAGCTACATCTGGATTCTCTGAAATGTATTCTTTTTGCATAATCCACCAATGTGTGGATTATTTGAAACACTTCTTTTCATGTAATTCGGCAACTCCAAAATTTTCTAAATGTTGGAACTTATTACTTGTCCCTGAGCTTGTCATTGCCTTACCTACATGTCAGGAGGTTTTTTCCCTTTGCCAATTTTGGGATCTTCATCCCTCTAGCTCCTAACTA
The DNA here is from genome assembly GCA_007115665.2 of Sequoiadendron giganteum. Lineage (NCBI taxonomy): Eukaryota > Viridiplantae > Streptophyta > Pinopsida > Cupressales > Cupressaceae > Sequoiadendron > Sequoiadendron giganteum. The sequence continues at coordinate 212,286,734 of CM021103.1, forward strand.
CTCAGAATTGAATGAAGTAGGAATTTTTGAATTCCCAATTAATTCTAATAGGTAAATTCGAATTTTAGAGGGATTTTTTGATTAAGACAAATTGAGGGAATGTTTTCCCATTCAGTAAGAAGAAGCCAATTTTTTACAGCAGAAAAAGTCTAGCAACAAGAAGAAAAGTTGCAGCAATAACAAGGAATGTTCTCAGAAATTTTTTCTAAGTGTTTGCAGTGAGAAGGATTGCTCCTGATCGCTCAGTATTTTCCAGGAACAACAGATAGTTCCATTCAAATTGTAACAAAGAGCTGTAAGTATCTCCTTATTGTTTATGATTTGGTTGAGCAGTTTTTGTTCACTCCTAGAAAATTGTAATAGGTATTTTTTAGTTTGTTTGAAGTTTTATGTTTTATGTATTGCCATTTCCAACATTTTGAATGGAAAAAAAATATTGCATGTCTCCTCTTGTTTGCTTATTCTGCATTTAAGTTGTGGGTATTTCCAGTTTGGCTGGAAATCAGAGTAGCAAATTTGTGTTTTGTTTTGCATTTAATTTTTTTTATATGGTATCAGAGCCATAGGCCCCATTTCCTTTTGAGTTATGGTTGCATAAAACTATGATGTTTGGGCCAAGAAGATGAAAACCATTATGGTTGCAAATGATTTGTGGGATTTTTTGATCAATGGGTTTGTAGATGTCACTGACCCAACTACATTTGTAGCTCTCACAAATAATTAGAAGACCCAACTGAAGGAGCAGAGAAAGAAAGATGCTAAGGCATTGAGCTTGATAGAGGAAACCTTGACATGGGCTATTTTTCCTAGAATAGCAACAACTGAATATGCAAAGGAAGCTTGGGAAATCTTCCAAATTGGATACAAAGGGACTGATAAAGTCAAATCCATCAAGCACCAGTTTCTTCGAAGAGAGTTTGAGGTTATTAAAATGAAGGAAAGTTAGTCTGTTGTAGAATTTCAAACAAGGTTCTCAGGTTTGTTAAACCAGCTAAGAGCGAATGGAGAAATGATAGAGGAGTAGAATATTGTTGAAAAAATCCTCAGATGTCTACCCATGAGGTATGATGTACTCATCATTTCTATTGAAGAGGCAAAGGACCTTTCAACTTTGATGATGGATGAGGTGATGGGTTCTCTTCATACCAATGATCAGTGCCTAAAAAGGTCTACTACTTCTTCCCAAAAGCAAGAGGCAGGGGAAGAGGTAGAAATGTCTCTCGAAGAGGCAGAGGAAGATACAAACAAGGAAATACTAGAGGAGAAAGCTTAGGATGAGCAAGCAACCAAGAAGGAGCAAGAAAATCTCAGAAAAACTCTTGAAGAGGCATGAACAACAATAGTTCAAGTGGGAGAAATAACAAGAGCAACATTGAATGCTACTACTGTCATAAGTTTGGCCATTATGTGAGTGAGTGCTAGAAAAAGCATGGTAAGCAACAAAAAAAAAATGCTAATGTAGCTGATTCAAATGTGGTTGAAGGCAATCATTCCACAACCTTCATCATGTGCA